>PVJS01009967.1:0-49114 GCA_004027185.1 Glis glis
CTCCTCCTCCTCCTCCTCCTCCCCTTCTCCTCCTCCTTCTCCTCTTCCTCCTCCTCCCTTCCTTCTCCTCTTCTTGCTCCTTCTTCTGTGCTGGGGATTGAACCCAGGAGCATTCTACCTCTGAGCTACACCCCCAGCCCTTTCTTGTTTATTTTTTTATTTTGAAACAGGGTCTCGCTAAGTTGCTGAGGCTGGCCTTGAACCTGTAATCCTCCTGTCTCAGCCTCCCAAGTACTGGGATGACAGGTATGTGCCACCATGCTTGGCAATAGGTGCTCAAAATTCTGAAATAGGATTTCAGAGCCCAGCCCCAAGCCCGCGGGCACTATATCACACTGCAGGTGAGCGGAACGGCCGATGTGAAGGCTAGGAGGCGGGAAGCCACTGGGCTCAGGTCCCTGGAACACCAAGTGTGAGCGAGGTCACAGAGATGAGGACGGGGAGGATCAGGATGGCCTTCGGGGGCCCTGAAGGTGAGGATGCTTCTAGCACCACTGGGGCACTGCCTCTGGCTGCAGACACGTCCCCGGAAGTGTGCAGCTGAAACTTGTGGCTTCGCATGGAAGTGCACTTCTCTGCCCTGCAGGCCTTGGGGCAAGCAACCCCAGTTCCCATTACCACGGGCCACCTGTGATCACCAGGCAGGGCTCCCCCTGGGAGCCAGAGCAGGCCAGCTGGCCTCAGCCCTCGCTTGGCAGAGCTCTGCCCCAGCACCTCTTGCTGGGGATGTTTGTGGTTGCCGTGGTAACGGGATAACTGGGTCTATGTTTCTGGGTTAAAAAAACAAACAAACAAGTAGAAACATCTCCCAGCCAGCGTGGTGGTCTCCTGACTCCTACAGGGATGCCCAAGGTGCCCAAGTGTGACCGGGCACAGAACGCTCCTGTTGACGGTGGACTGGCCCTCTAGCTCTCCTCTCTCTTCTTCAGGAGCCTGGGTTCCCTGCCTCAGGGTGCACATGTGTGGCCCGAGGGCCCTGGGACCCATCGCTCTGGATTTCACATTTTGGGCAGAAGGGCATGGCGGGGCCACACCCTCCATGTGATGTTGGGGATGTTACTGCGGGGCCGAGTGTCCCTGACCAGGACATCAAGCCCCACGATCGACTCCAGCCTGACACTGGCCGGCCACGCAGCCCACCCCGCAGCCTTCGCTCTGAGGCCGGAAGTGCTGTTCCTCGGTCCCTCCAGATCCTTCCAGGCATCTGCCAGGTGCTATGAAGGAGGTCAACCCAGGCTACAATACAGGCGTCCTGTGGCAGCTTCCGTGGCCCTTCTGCCACCTGGCGTGGTACTGGGGCATCGGCCTGCATGGGCACCTCCCAGGCCTCCAGGCCCGGGAACGCACTGGCCAAGGGCCCTGCCCTGACTCTTACATCTACTTCTAGGGTTGTGAGAGGCCCCGCTCTCCACGGCCCATCAAGACTGAGCGCGGTGGGGACGCTACGGCTGGCCCATTTCCGGGAGGTGGGGGCTCCTCAGATGTCCCCTTCCCTGGGTGCCAGGGCCCACCTGATGGCTTCGCTGAGCTCCGTGGACAGTGCCACACACCCGGAGGCTCCTACTGAACCCGGCCCTCTCCTGTGCTCAGAGTCAGGGTCTCCTGATAAAAGACAGGACGTGCAGGGACATCTGAGCTGCAGATAAACAACAGGCGCTTCTTAGTAGGTGTTAGGGATATAGGAAGGAAAACACAGCTCTACAGACCAGAACAGGCTCTTTAATGGAGTGAAGTCTGGGAGGGGGGCTGACAGGGGAGAGAGCCCACGAGAGTCAGCAAAAGTCCCCTTCCTTACAGACTAGGGGCCTTTGATGGGCATTAGGGGGGGTGGGAGAGTAGGGCAGTCATGGACTTCTCTTATTGGTGGTCTTGGCAGGGTGCCAGGACAGGTAGATTTATGGTGCTGGGGGCAGAGGCAGGAGCATTTTCCCACCACTGCTGGAGTTCTTTTGTTCTCAACCTCCTCCGGCCAGGCCTCGCAGTGCCCACAGTAGAAGCATGTCCCAAACGCTCCACGGGACCATGCTTACACTGAAAAGTTCATGGGTGCTTATCTGCAACTCATCATCGCCTGCTATGCTGGTTATTTATTTGTTAAATCTGGTGGCCCAGGGGGGTCACTCGCCCTGCGGCGGTGTCCCGGCCACTGTCTCTACTTGCTTGGCGCTCCCTCATTGCCTCCAGTGAAGTCTTTGCATGTCGAGCCCTCTCTCGGCATGTGCTTCTCAGAGGACTTGGACGAACACAGGGGAAGAGAGGGCGTGTGAGCAGGCTTGACTCGAGAAACTTTAGCTTTTTTGTGGTACTGGGGATGGAACCCAGGGGCATTCTACCTCCGAGCTACACCCCAAGCCCTATTTTTTATCCTTTATTTGGAAACAGGGTCTCATTAAGTTGCAGAGGGCCTCACTAAATTGCTGAGGCTGAACTGGAACCTGCGATCCTCCCGTCTCAGCCTCCCAAGTCCTGGGATTACAGGTGTGCGCCACCATGCTGACTTTAACGTGTTGAGAGAAGGCATGGTCCTGGGAGTGGGACCCCTCAGAATTAGCAGTTTCCCCATGACGGTGCCATCTTGGCTGCTTGGAGTCATAGCAGGGAGGAGAGGGGAGCTGCTCTCCTGGGTCCAGCTTGGGGTGCAACTTTGGAAATTCTGAATCAGTTCTCCAATTTTAGGCCACCCAAGAACTCTAAGGGAAAACGCAGATTCCTGGTCCCTTCCCCCAGAGATTCCAGGTCGATAGGTTGGGGGGGGGGATGGGGCCAGCGCTTGTAGGCTCTGTGGTTGAAACTGCTGCAGGGAACATAACTGTGGGCTTTATCAAATTTTAGTCAATATTTTGTTCAGGTGATCTTTTTTTTTTTTTTTGCAGTACTGGGGATTGAACCCAGGGGCATTCTACCTCCGAACTACACCCCCGCCCCATTTTTTTTTTATTCTTTATTTTGAAACGGGGTCTCACTAAGTTGCAGAGGGCCTCACTAAGTAGCTGAGGCTGGCCGCGAACCAGGATCCTCCAGTCTCAGCCTCCCAAGTACTGGGATTACAAGCGTACGCCACCACGCCCGGCTGCTCGCTTATTTTTTGATTTTGAAAGAGTCTCACTAAATTGCAGAGGGCCCCGCTAAATTGCTGAGACTGGCCGCAAATCTGCAATCCTCCTGCCTCAGCCTCCCAAGTATCTGGCTAAATCAGGATTTTATTTTTTTCCGGAACTGGGGATTGAACCCAGGGGCATTCTACCTCCGAGCTCCACCCCCAGCCCTATTATTTATTCTTTATTTTGAAACAGGGTCTCATTAAGTTGTGGAGGGCCTCACTAAATAGCTGAGGCTGGCTGGGAACCTGCGATCCTCCTGTCTCAGCCTCCCAAGTACTGGGATTACAAGTGAGTGCTACCACACCCGGGTCTAAATCAGGACTTCTGATAAGAGAGATTCCTGCCCCAGCCCAGCAAACCTGTGTGAACTACATTCCACTGCTGCTATTCTTTCGTTCCAGGCCTTATTAGGGGATCGTCTCTGCGTTCCTTACTGTAAACTGCGGCCTCCAGGCCTCTGGGAAGTACAGAACCTGCTCAGGCCTCGTTTACCTAACTCCCGAGAGCTCCCCAGCTTTCGGTTTCTGTGCTCAGGTGGGAGGGGTCCAGCCACGGGGAGGGCGTGACCGGGCACCACAGCCAGCCAGGTGCCACCCCTAACGGCAGGGTTTGGGATGGGTGTTGCCAGCCGGTGATCTGGCAGGCAGGTGACTCCGCGGGCAGGAACGTGCTGACTCACCCTCTCAGTCTCTTCTGGGGTGGAGGGCCGCCCCAGGCATCCGGGGAGAGGGAAACCATGGGAAGGCTTTAGAGGGAAGCCTGTGGGAACAGAGTCCCAGCCACCAACGTCCCGGGGCCCTGTCCTTCCAACATTTGCCACCCTCTGCCCGGGGACCTGTGAAATGCAGGCTTGCACTAGGGGCTGGATCCGGGGCCATCCGGATACTTGCCACCCCGGACTCAGGCCTCCAAGTTCTTAGCTGAGCAAAGGCCTCTGAGGACGCCTGCCCACCCCGAGGTTGGAGTGGCGGCTTCCACCTGCCCGCTTCCCAGGGCCCCGAGCTGGCCATTTGGCCTCAGCATGGCGGTGTGGGCAGACCACTTGAGCTGCTCCTCTGTAGAATGGGACCAGGGCTGGGGTGCAGGGCAGCGGGCTCTGGATTCCACAGCCTCTCCTCCCACATGCGGGCCTTGCCTCCTCTTCCCTCTGCACCGGCCCTCACACCGAGCCACCTCACACAGGCTGAACCAGCGGGGTGCCAGGCAGGAGGGACACACCTGCTTTGCAGCAGAAGCAGCCCTCTGCGCCATAGTCCCGCCCTTCACCCTGCTTCCTCACCAGCCTTCGGGGATGGAGGGAGTTTTTCTTTTAAACAGAGCTCCACCTCTCAGAGGCTGCAGAGGAGATTTCAGTTCAGAGGGGCCCCAGATGGCGATTCACCTGTAGGAAGAAGGAAGGAAGACCCAAAGGGACTCCAAACCAAGGCTGGGAGGTAGAAAAGGGTCTCCCTCTCTACAGTCCAGGGACAAGGTCGGCTCTCTCTCAAACCTGCCAGCAATTATTAGTGCTACCTTTAGGTTCACAAAAGGAATAAAAAAGTAAAGGAGGAAGAAGACAGGGAGCCCCCAAACTCCTCTCCCTAAGCAGACAAATGCAAACTGAAAACAGGCGAAGCAATAAGGAGACCCAGGCTTGGAGGTGTCTCGGAGGCTGACAGTCCGGCAGCTCCATGCCGCGAGCGAGGATCCAGGCTCTTCCCATATTTGGCTCTTCCAGGGTTAGTTTGGCTCCTCTTAGCCTCAGGATGTGGCTGCAGTTTTAGCATCAGCAGCAGACCCAGCAATGGCTGGTCACAGACGAGAGAAACATTGACTTCTCTGTCTCTCTCTCTCTCTCTCTCTCTCTCTCTTTTTTTTTTTATCAGTAAAGAACAATGGTTCCCAAATCTCCCCCAATTTTCACTCGAATCTCATGGACCAGAACCAATGTGTGCCTGCCTGAACCGATCACCATCAAGGGTAGGGCTGCTGCCAACTTTCTCTTAAATGAATTAGGACTCAGCCTTTGGGGACGAGGATGGGCTCAGAGCCAGGGCGCAGGGTAGACACAGACCAGAACTGGGGTTTTGTTGGCTGAGCGGCTGACTGCAGGGGGACTGAATTGATTGACCGGGCAGCCGTGGAAGACAGAGGAGAGGAGGCGCGTGGGCCGGAGGAGGGCATCAGTCCCCTGATGGGCCAGGCAGAGCTCTCTGCTGGGGGCGAAGTACTGCTGTTAGTCCAGGATGTTCTAGTCATTTCCGGAAAAGCCCCAGGGCAGGTGGCAGCTGGTGAGAGTCTCTTGCAAGTGGCCGTGAGCATGCTGTTGTATGTGCTGCTTTTCACCTCGGGAGAGTCTCCAAGGAAAGACATTTGCAGTCTTCTGTGACAGCAGCTTGTGCGTCCACGTTTCCTCTCCAATTTCTTTTGCATCGACTTTCTCTAACACCGGACACGTCCTTCCTTGTCTCCGACTCTTTACCACTGTCTCTCTGCTTTTCACCCCCACCATGTCTGATTTTCATGAGGTCTCAAGAAATAATTTCCTCGCCCTTGCTGTCTTGTCTAGACTCTCGAGCAGGGAAGCCGTGGCAGGTTCAGCTCGGATTCTGTTCTACACGGGTGTGAACATGCTCCTTGTAGCCACAGCTGTCCTCGCAGACTCCCGGAGCCTTGGTCAAAATACCCTTCTACTAATGTGCCAGCTAATGTCGCAGACCAGGACTCTGGGATAACCCGCTCCTCACCAGTCTCAGGTCTATGCAGTAAAGTCAGCTCGGCTCAGTCTACACGGCATCATTTAAAAGCATTTTAAAAAGCAAAGCGGCCTGCAAATGGCTCTGCCTTGTGATGTGTTTCTATAATGGCACCGGAGTCCGCTTCATCTATAATGAAACTACGACATTCCCCCAGCGCCCACCGGCGAAGACTCCCATACCAGAACCATTTTTATTACCAGAGGTTTTACATCTCGATTCTCTCACCTCCATTTCTCTGAAATGCAATTTGAACCGACCTTTTCTCAATTCCCAGCTCCTCGAAGGTCGAATACACACGGTGGGGATGAGGCTGTTGGTGGAGTGTTTGGGGTGGGTGAGCAGGGCCCCCGGTGTGTAAAAAACACCCTGCTTTCTCTCTTTGTCTACATGCAGCTCAAGTAGGTCAGCTCTGCAGTGGGGGACGAGGATTCTGCTGGAGGAGACAGGAGATCCTCAAGAGGGCTGCTATGAGCCAGGCGTGGTGGCACACGCCTGTAATCCCAGTACTTGGGAGGTTGAGACAGGATAGCAGGTTTGAGGCCAGCCTCAGCAACTTAGCAAGACCCTCTGCAACTTAGTGAGATCCTGTTTCAAAATAAAATAGGGCTAGGGGTGTAGCTCAGAGGCAGAATGCCCCTGGGTTCAAATCCCCAGTACCACAAAAAACAAAACAGCACTGCTGTAAGTATCTGTCCTTTGAACCATGCAGGAGAAGCGGGTTAGAGATTACAGCAGACACAGAGGCTGACCATACACACTGGGCCAGAACCACTGTCCCAGCTAGCTAGCGCTCCGTAACCGACCACCTTGCAGTTCAGTAACAGTGCAGTAACTGCAAACTCCCGTGCTTTCTGGTGCTCAGGAGTCCAGAATGCTTCGCCTGCGTGTTTCTATCTCTAGTTTGTACTTCCTCACCACCAATGGCCTTGGGGCCGTCACAGAGCTGCAGGCTGATGACGGATCACCCTGGAAGCCCAGCCGCAGAGGTCACTAATCACTGAAACCGTCCCCAAAGCCTGCGTGGCTTCCAGGGGTGGGAGTGGACCCCACTGCTTGGTGGGTAGATGTAAGTTTGTTGGAGCACATGGATGGAGGTGTGGGAGGTGGTGTCTCATCTGTCTTTGGAAAACACAACCCCAGCCGCCCTTTCCACGTGGTGAGATGCCTCCTCCCAGGCGGCCTGATCTGACCTGTGCTCTGCTCCTTCTCCGTCCGCCCTCCTTTCTCAGCTGCCTTGATCTCTGCTCTTCCCAGCTCAGCCCCCTGGATCCCGCTTGCTTTTCTCCTCCTGAACCCCGTTTTTATGCAGACAAAACCTTTCCAGGGCTCTTGTGGGTAAGCCTTTCCTAAAAAGGCATGGAGCCTGGGTCTCCTGGGTGCAGAGAGTGGGAAGTCCGCTGGCTCAAGCACCGTGGCCCACGGAAACCTCCCAGCTCCAAGAGTACCAGACCCGCCAGAGAGATCCTCAAGCGCCCTGCGGCGGGCGGGCGACAGGGAGGACAGAGCCACCGTGGGGATGAGGGAGAGCGCCGGAAGACAGATAGACTCCCAGACAGGGAACGGCTCCCAGGGGAGGACTTCCCAAGCCTGCAGGCAGGTGAGGACACTCCCAAATCACCGAGCAGTGACTCACGACAGCCCACCACAGGCAGGACAACCACGTGTAACAGGCTCGCCATCAAAGCCTCATTCTTTTTAAATCAAAGAAAAGAGAATCTATTCGGAAGCCTGGAGAAGGAGCTAGAAAGAAAGCTCAAGATGAACACACCGGAAGCAGGAGCACAGAAAGGCGGGCGCTTGCTATTAGGAAGGGAGGCTGGGAGGCTGCAGCCTGTGGCCACCTTGCTCCCTCCGCACCCCAGGGCACTTCTCCTCCCTGGGGAATTTGTTCCTCTTTCCTGTGGCCTCATGCACGTTGGAGTATCTCAGAAGTTCTAGCTGGAGGAAGTAAATCTCAGGCCCAAATGTGAGTTCTGGTGCCAGCACCACCCAACTGCGGGCTTTGGGCCGATCTCTCCAGCTCCTGAAGCTGCAAGAACGGGGTGCTGTACCCCACCTCTGCGTCCTGGTGAAACGAGACACAGTGAGCGGAAGGCCGAGGACAGCCGCGGCCGCCATCGGTGCTGAAGCCAGTCTCTCTCTGTTCATCCCCCACCCTTCCCCGAGCCATTTCCCCTTCTGCAACCAGCCCCAAAGTTACTTCTTTGGCCAGGCGGGTAGGGTCACAAGAAGCAAGACATTTACAATCAAAACGTGGTGATAAGAAGCCGGGCGTGGTGGCGCACGCTTGTAATCCCAGTACTTTGGGAGGCAGAGACCGGAGGATCCAGGTTCGCGGCCAGCCTCACCTCTCTCTCTCTCTCTCTCTCTCTCTCTCTCTCCCTGTCTCTCTCTCTCTACCTAGTGAGGCCCTCTGCAACTTCGTGAGACCCGGTTTCAAAAAAAAGTATAAAAAATAGGGCCGGGGTTGTAGCGTGGAGGTAGAACGCCCCTGGGTTCAATCCCCGGTACTGCAAAAAAAAAACCACAAAAACAAAACCAAAAAACGTGGTGATAACAAAGGCCAGGTCACACTACACAGTCATTGTCACCTGGGGACTCAGCCTGGGAAGCTGCCTTTCCATGGCTGCCCTTCCCTGCGTGGGCCTTCCAAACTCATCCTCCTGCACGGAGCCTCCTCCTGGTGAGCGGAAACCACGGATTCCTCCCAAAGAGGGATGCAGGCGGGCAGTGCGAGGCTCCCGGGTGTGTGGGGCACAGCCCGCCCGCGTCCTGGCTCCGGGCCTCGGATCTGGGCTCCTTAGCTTTCCCAGCAGTCACAGGTGTAGAAGGGAGGCTTGTAAGACAGGCTCCGTGTGTCCCCATTCAAGGCTAGCCCCTCATAAACACACACCACCGATTGTCTCTTCCCTCTGCCTGGAGTCAGCCGGGACGCAGACCTGAGCTGCTGCCCCAGGAAAGGTGTGTGCTCGGCCAACAGGTCAGCACAGCACAGACACACTCCTGGCCGAGGCGTTGGCTTTGCTTATGGTGCTGTGAGGTACTTCTGGGATCCCTCAGGGAACCCCGGCCGGGTGTTCACCAGGGAGTGGACCAGGCTGTCTGGTTGCAGGGGTAACTGAGTTTTCACTGTTTTCCCCAAGGTTGCAGTTCTACATCTTGGTGACCCATCTCAGCGTCTACAGACATACCAGGAGCAGCTTAGAGGATTCTGGAAGCCATCATGGATTGGGTGTCCCTGCATGATGTGACATGCCAGTGGAAAGATGCCCCCAGTGTCAGTCCAGGAATAAAATCTCTAATGATGAAGGTTGTTTTTTTTCTTTTGGGCAGTACTGAGGATTGAACCCAGGGGCATTCTACCTCCGAGCTCCACCCCCAGCCCTATTTTTTATTCTTTATTTTGAAACTGGGTCTCACTAAGTTGCGGAGGTCTCACTAAGTAGCTGAGGCTAGCCGCGAACCCTGATCCTCCGGTCTCAGCCTCCCAAGTACTGGGATTACAAGTGTGCGCCACCGTGCCTGGCTATGATGAAGGTTTTTGAAATGCGCCGAGAGAGTTCTAGATGCAGGTAAAGCATCTCAGGTCCCCAAGTCCCCACCAGGACTGCTAACCGGAGAGCGAGGCCCTCCAGGCCAGTCTTGCGGGAGGATGCGTGGGCTCATCGCTCCTGTTACTACCCCTGCAACCCCAAGGGTTTGAGGCTCCAGGTACATACCTGCCCACTCTCCAGGTGCCAGGCGTGGTCCAGAGCACCCCTAGTGCATCCCGAGCATTTGCCCTGAAATGGGGACCGTGAAGGCTTCTTTCCCAAGAGCGACTCTCCCTGCCGAGCACCTTTCTTCTACTTGGAGGGTCTTGATAGGAATATATTGCCAGTCCCAAGTTGCTTTTACAAATTTACACACTCACTAGTGCCTGCACCAGCACTCTTGCCTGCATTAGACCTAGGATTTTAAAACACATTTGCTAATTTGACAGATATAAAATGATATTTATTGCTGGCACTTCTATTTTTAATAAGGCCGCAGGATAATGTTTTCAATGTCTAATATATATTTATTTCTCTGTAACTCATTCCCCGCGGGCTTTGTGCTATTAAACTTGGCTCTAGAAGCAGAAGCAAAAAAAAAAATAAATAAATAAAACAAAAAACAAAACAAAACCCCACCAAACAACTCTTTAAGGAAGGGGAGGGCAGCGGCAGTGTGAATCAAAGTCGTCCCTTCTCTGCTTGGAGTTTTGAAGCAGGCTTAAACTCTCAAAGCAAGAAAAAAGTCTCAAAAGCCAGACTTTTCCAAAGAGAGAGAGGGAGTTTGCTTAAAATTCCCAGGATTGTGGTTCTGTATATAAAAAAATCAAAGCTCATAGAAATTGAGTGATCATTGAAGGAATCATAGAGGAGGGAGGGAAGAAGGCAGATAAGACAGAGGGAAGTGTCCGGTCCCCAGGAAGGACAGCAGCTGTTTAGAGACTTGGGTCAGAGGTGTGAGGCCTGGTAACATTGCCATCTCTAACTTTCCTTTGGATATATGCACCTTTCATCTACGTTTCTCCATTGTCTCAACGCCAACGATGAGCGGCTTTGGTCCTTGTGTATCGTACATGGTTCTGTTACGCCATCTTCAATCCCATACGGCAAGGGCAGGTTGATAGGACAAAGTTGGTGTTTTGCCACAGTCCCCCGGGTCCCTTTGCCTAGGGTGTGTGTGTCCCTACCAGGATTTCCACACCACCATTTGTTGTTCCTTGGAGGTCCGGTCTTGGGGGTAGCATTGCCTGAGAATTGGCAGGCCTTGGGGCAGCGTTTAACCACCGACTGGTGGGGCATGCAGACGTGAACGCCTTGGCCGGGTGCCCGAGGTGGCAGGTGGGGGATTCTGATGCCTGCCTACACTCCAGCACCCCTGTGGGACGGCCTGGAGCCACCCTCCCTGGGACCATGCCTGAGAGGGCTCCCGAAAGCACACCCTTCATTGAATCTGCTGCACGCAGGCGCAGGCTCATCTCGGGATGGAAACCTTACCTGCGGCAGCCAGTGATACATGTATTTTTAAATGTTAAAATGCATTTGCAAAAAAAAGAGGCTCTGTGGGTGTACTCAGGAATGTAGAGTTGACTTTTACTGCTTATTAAGGAAAAACTAAAACCAGAGCCGTTTCCCTTGACAGTTTGGAGTCAGGACTCAAATAGCAGAGGGGCCCTTGAGACCCGGGACGGTCATGTCGCATTTCCTGGGAACCCTGGCACTAGGTCCCAAGGGTCTTCTGTGGGGACAGGAACACCCCAGAGAATGCAAGCAGAGTGATTTCTCTCCCAGCGCCCCTTCCAGGATCACAGGTGGGGCGCAAGGCTGGCCCAGTGCGCTGGCTCCACCAAAATAGCAGCTCTGTTTCCCCTGCCCCACCTGGCCCGCCTGGGACCCGGGCCCCTGAGGGGAGGAGGCCGGTGCGTGCCTGTGTCCCAGGTGTAGAGGGTTGTGTGGGCCAGGTGGGCTTGGTTTGCTGTCCCAGGTGGGAACAGAGTTTCCAGAACCCTCAGCCGAGACCTGTCCTGGGCTGCTCACAGCTGGGGAGGTGGGCGTGCGCGTGCGGCTGCAGCAGCTCCGGAGTCCTGGGAGCTATGAGGGACTTCCCAGCACGGACCTGCCTCCAGGGCCCCAGCCTCCTGCAGAAGGCAGGCCAAATGGGCGTACCTGCTCCTACCTGAGTCTGCGGAGTTGGCCTGCACCTCCTGGCAAGGGCGCCACCTGGAGGCGGGACTGCAGGTGGGCACTGTCTCCATTGCGTCTGGGGTGGGGGGGTGTCTCAGATTTCCCCCGCATGGCTGCTGCCTTGGCTGGGCGCCTCTGGCTTGGCTGGGCATTGGAACCAGATGCCGGCATTCCAGCCTGCTCCTTAGGTCCCGGGTAGCCTCAGACAAGTCACTCAATGTCTCTGAACTTCAGGGTCTTACCTGTGAAAGTGCTTGCCTCCTGGGTTCTTTGTGTGTGTGTGGGGGGGGGGCACTGGGGATTGAACCCAAGGGCATTCTACCTCTGAGCTACACCCCCCAGCCCAATATTATTTTTATTTTGAAACAGAGTCTCGCTAGGTTAATGAGAGTCTCACTATTTGCTAAGGCTGGCCTTGAACCTGCGATCCTCCTGTCTCAGCCTCCCAAGTACTGGGATTACAAGCATGGGCCACCACGCCTGGCCTCCTGGGTTCTTTATAAAGAAGAGAGAAATTAGGCCGGGCGTGGTGGCCACGCTTGTAATCCCAGTACTTTGGGAGGCAGAGACCGGAGGATCCGGGTTCGCGGCCAACCTCAGCTCTCTCTCTCTCCCCGTCTCTCTCTTTCTCTCTCTCTCTACATAGTGAGGCCCTCCGTAACTTCGTGAGACCCGGTTTCAAAGTAAAGTATAAAAAAAAGGCCGGGGGCGTAGCGCGGAGGTAGAACGCCCATGTGTTCAATCCCCCGTACCGCAAAAAAAAAAAAAAAAAAGAGAGATTATGCATGGTCGAGCTGGGGGGTCCTGAAAAGCAGATCCCGAGAGATTCAGATGTAAACAGTTTATGTCAGAGGTGACCCTGGGGAAGCTGCGGGGGGAGAGGATGGTCGGGGTGTGCCATGGGGGCAGGGGCAGCTGATAGTTCTGGCCAGCACCACGATTATCACCAGTTTTCAGCTCTGCCCGAATTAAAATGCTCTCTCTCTCTCTCTCTCTCTCAGCCTAACCATGACTGTGCAGAAATTTGTTTCTATCTGTAAAATGTCAAGGCTGAATCTTTTATGTTCTGCCCTGAGTCTGTGCACAATAATGAGCTACATCCAAGGCCGCCTCCAGCCCCCGGGGTTAATAAACAAAAGGAGCCCTCGTGGGTGGTAGGAGGGGGTAATCACTCCTCCTGGTGGGACGCAGGCGGGAGTCGGGAAAGCTCGGCCCTCTTTTCCCTCAGCCCCTATGGCGGCGTTTCTACCCACGTGGCCCTGCTTCAGCTCCACCTGGAGGGGAACCCCAGGGTCCCCTAGCCTGCGTCATGGTGGGGGCGGAGTCTGTCCAGCTCTCTTTTCTGAATGTGGCAGGCACACCTGGCAGTGCGGTTGGCAGAGAAGAGAACCCCCTTGCCCCCCTTCATGCCACACAGGGCCACTCTGCAGGAAGGAGAGAGCCGCCCTGCAGAGCACCCTGGGCAGCATGGTGCAGCAGGGCGCAGGCAGGGAGCTGTCTAGGGTCACTCCGCGGGACAAAACCCATCTTTGATGGCCCGGGTTTAATTCTTCCTTGGAGCCAAGCAAGCTTTTCCCTTATTCTTATCATTTGTGAAATATTTTTGTTGTGGTAAAATAGAAATAACATAAGCTGGGCATGGTGGCACACGCCTATAATCCCAGTACTTGGGAGGCTGAGACAGGAGTATCCAGGTTCGCGGCCAGTCTCAGCTACTTAGTGAGGCCCTCCACAACTTAGTGAGACCCTGTTTCAAAATAAAGAATAAAAAATAGGGCTGGGGGTGTAGCTTGGAGGTAGAATGCCCCTGGGTTCAATCCCCAGTACCGAAAAAAAAATAGAGTAAAAAATAGGGCTGGGGATGTAGCTCAGAGGTAGAATGCCCCTCGGTTCAATCCCCAGTACCGCAAAAAAAAAAAAAGAAATAACATAAAAATTCTTTGGTTTGAACTACTTAACCCCCCCTTTTTTTTGCGGTTCTGGGGATAGAACCCAGGGGCATTCTACCTCCAAGCTACACCCCCAGCCCTATTTTTTTGTTGTTGTTCTTTATTTTGAAACAGGGTCTCACTAAGTTGCGGAGGGCCTCACTAAGTAGCTGAGGCTGGCCACGAACCCAGATCCTCCGGTCTCAGCCTCCCAAGTACTAGGACTACAAGTGTGCGCCACCACACCCGGCTCACTTAACTCTTTTTAAATTACAGTGTTGTTTGTTTGTTTTTGATGTTTTTGTGGTACTGGGGATGGAAACCAGGGTCATTTTATTTCCAAGCTACACTCCCAGCCCTATTTTATTTTTTTGTTTTGAAACAGGGTCTTGCTAGGTTGCTGAGAGTCTCACTACTTGCTGAGACTGCCCTCGAACCTGTGATCCTCCTGTCTCAGCCTCCCAAGTACTAGGATTCCAGGCCTGAGCCACTACGCCCATCTAAGTGTGCAGTTTGCTGGCATTAATTACATTCACAGTGTTGTGAAACATCACCACTCTCTTTTCTAAAATCTTTTCCTCACTCCAAAGAGCAGCTCTGTACCCTTTAGCTGCCAGATAAATGCTGGGTGGACCCGGCCTCCCTGGAGTCTGTTCCTGCGAGGGTGGAGAGGAAGGGCCCCTTTGGTATGTCGTTTTTAAAAATCGTCAGAATGATACTAAAACAAGACTGATGGAAAGGAACTGTTATCATTCCCACTTTACAGACTGGGAAAGCAAGGCCCAGGAAGCAGCTAGCCAGTGTCTGACCAGCATTTGAGGTCTTTTTATTGGGGTCGCGGGGGTGCTGGGGATTGAGCCCAGAGCCTCACACACATTAGGGCAGCACTCTACCGTGAGCTTCATTCCCAGCCTTCGGGTCGGCATTTGAAACTGACCAGTCGGGCCCTGCCTGGCCAGCCCCATCTCTCCACTCTGCTGAGATCACTCCAGGAGCCACAGCGTCACATGGTGCGGGGGCTTCGGCTTCGCACGGGAGTCTCCGGGAATTTCCCCGTGATCTGGGGCTCCTGACTGAGCGGATGTGAGTTGTAATGATTACGGCTCCAGGGAAGTTTGGAGGAGATTGGGGAGCTGGCCAGTGGGGCAGGGGCATCCCTAGGGGGGTGAGCCCGTTCCTGGAGGACCTGGGCCTGTCCTCTGCCTTCCCCCGGCAGAGAGCGGACTCTGAGGAGAGGAGAACCAGGGGACCACACAGTCCTCCTGCTAAAGCGGCCGGTGGCCCATGCCATGCACCGTGCCAGGACTCCAGGTCGGCAGGGCTATCAGGAGCCCTCCCTCCGCATCCCCGGGGCCCCAGAGCGAGAGGGGGTGCTTCCTAGCTGCAAGGACAGCTTCTCTGGATATTCTCAAATATTGGTATAGCTTAAGCATCCCTAATCCGAAAATCCTGTTTATTGGAGTATAAATTTTCAAAATAGTTTCTGGTGATCCTCTGGATTTCCTGACTGACTGTGGTGATGTCTCCAAATGGTGTTGGGAAAACTGGTTATCCATTTGTAGAAAAATGGAATTAAACCCCAACCTCTCACCCTTCACAACAGTCAACTCAAGATGGATCAAAGACTTGGAAATTAGATCAGAGACTTTGAAATGACTAGAGGAGGGCATAAGACCAACACTTCCACATATAGGCACAGGTAGAAACTTCCTCAGTAAGACCCCTAAAGCTTAGGAAATTAAAACAAGAATTAACAAATGGGATGGCATTAAATTAAAAAGTTTCTGTGTAGCAAAGGAAACCATCAAGAATCTAAAGAGAGAGCCTACCAAATGGGAGAGGATCTTTGCCAGCTACACCTCTGATCGAGGACTAATATCTAGAGTATACAAAGAACTTAAAAGACTTAACACTAAAGAAAACAAATAACCCAATAAAAATGGGCAATTGAACTAAATAGACACTTCATAAAAGAAGAAACACAGATGGCCAATAAATATATGAAAAAATGTTCAACATCATTAGCAATCAGGGAGATGCACATCAAAACCTAACCTGAAAATCTGAAACAAAGCTTTTGAGCGCCGATGTGAAACCACAGTGGAAAACTCGACATCTGACCTCACGTGACAGGTCGCAGTTAAAACGCAGGTGCACTCGAAGTATTGCGTGAAGTTACACCACGCGCCTCCCCTGTCCGCGTCCCCTGCCCCAGCCCCAGCCTGGCAGCACCCCTCGTGCCCCACAGGCCATGTGTGTAAGATGGTTGTGAAACGTGAATAAATTTTGTGTTTAGACTTGTGCTCCGTTCCCAAGAGTAAGATTTGCACCATGTAAGTGCAAATATCCCCAAATCGGAAATCTGAAACACTTCTGGTCGTGAGCGCTTCAGGTGAGGGATGCTCGAGCTGAGATAATCTGACCCACTCCCGGAGCACTTCCCACCCGGCGGGAGCACCGCAGCTCTTCATGATGAATCCTCCAACTTGCCTGCGGCCAGTGAGCAGTCAGTTTCCTGTCTCACACAGATGAGAAAGTCAAGCCCAGTGAGGTGAACCGCAGAGCTGAGACAAAGCGCGGGCCTCCGATGTCCGACCCTTGGATTGGATTTAAAAGCTGGGAGAAGGCCAACCATTTTTTTTTTAAGGGGGCAAGAGACATCACAGAGGAAGATGTGCCAACAACCGATAAGTGCGTGAAAAAGTGCTCAGTGTAATTAGCCACCAGGGAACTGCAAATTAAAACCGCAGCGAGAAGCGGCTACACGCCCACCAGAGTAGATGAAATTAAGAAGAAGGATGACCCCAAGGGTTGCTGAGGACATTGGAGCAGCCCAGGCTCGTACACCACAGCTGGGAAGGTCAAATGATACACAAACTTTGGGGGAAAAGTGGAGTTCTTAAAGTAAACAACATAAATCAACCCTGTGATTTCTAATTCCACCTCTAGGTATTCACGCAAGAAAGATGAAAACGTATGCCCACGTATGTGAGTTTTTACAGCAGCTTTAATCAACGCGCTCAAAACCGTAAACAATGCGTGTGTCCATCAACGGGAGAATGGACGTGCTGTGGTGTATCCGTGGCACACTACCCAGCAATGAAAAGCCGCACACGGTGACATGTGAGACACATTCGAGCTTCACAGCCGCTGTGCTGGGTGAACATAGACAGGCACAAAGGAGTCCGGAGCCGTGACCACATTCATGCGAAGTTCCAGAAAAAGGCAAGACTGAACGGTGGGGAAAGAGATGGGGCCAGAGGGTACACGTGTGCGTGCGTGCGTGTGTGTGTGTATAGGGGGTATGATGTGGGGATTAGGGTTGAAGTGATTGAAACATTCAGTATCTTGATAGCCTGGGTTAAGAGATGTATGCACCTGTCAAAAGTGACCTGGACCAGCTGGGAATAGTGGCACACGCCTGAAACCCCAGAACTTGGGAGGCTGAGACAGGAGGATCACAGGTTTGAGCCCAGCCTCAGCAACTTAGCAAGACTCGGCAACCTAGGGAGACCCTGTTTTAAAATAAAAAATTAAAAGGGCTAAGGGGTGTAGTTCAGAGGTAGAATGCCCCAGGGTTCAATTCCCAGCACCACACGCACATGCGCACACCCACGCACACAATACGCGCGCGCATGCACACACACACACACACACACACACACACACACACACACAGAGTGATCGGTACAGCATACTTAAAATCTCAATGCATGCAAATCAGAACAAACCTCTTTGTATGCCCAGAATACATACATATGAAATAAAAACAAAAGAGTGAGGAAGAGAGCGTGTTTTGAAGGCTCTTCATCCCATCTAGTGGGGCGCCCGGTCCAGCCTGCCCCATCTCCATGGAGCAGCCTTGTTCTATAGCCCCAAGAACGGATGAGCAACTGGCTCAGGGGTTTCAAGAACGCGGCGAGGGTCATGGAGAGAAGATGAGTCCCCGCCCATCGCCACCCTGTCTGCCTGGCCCGCAGTCCACACTGGGCCCTCCGCCGGGCTCCTTGGCCGGGACCGCAGGAGCGTCCCCCCCCCCAGGTGCTGGGCGGTGTGCCAAGAGGGAAACAGGTTTTGACTCACGGACAAATTAAATAATTAAATTCTATGAAAACAAACAGGACGTGGCAGAGCAAACAAACTTTGTGTGAATTAAAAAAAATAAACAACAGTACTAAAAGGATGATTTCGTCTTTGGAGAAGGCAGCAGCAAGGTGTGGTTAGGGACTAGAGGGGCGTTCTCCCCAGAGGCCAGGGGTCTTCTGTGGGAGGGTGGAGAATTCATGTGCAGCACTCTTATACCATCATTGTTTTTTCTTCTTTAAATCGCCCGGAAAACTATGTCCGGCAGCTAGGCCCGCTGCTGTTGGTCTGCACAGCCCGCTGGGCCGGCCCCCTCTTCCCGAGGGTCTGCACACCTGAGCGAGCCCAGGCGCCTGCCCACAGCTGATCTGCTCTTTCCCACTGTCACGTCCCACGTAGGCAGAAAAGGACACAGCTTCTAAACCTGTCGCAAAAACATCCACCGCAGTTGAAGGATGTGCTGAGGACCTATCGGTTTGGAGAATCTGAACTCTGGTTCTTCATCTCCAAGAGATGAAGTTTTCCAGGAAGATCAGAGGGAGCTGTCCCACAACCTCCACTGCTCGTCAAATGCAGAATGGGAACATTCTCCACGGGACTGACCATGTGGCTCTTTGACCAGCTGCTTTGTGGACGCGGTGGAGATGGGGGGGCTGCAGGTGGCATTAGGAAACTACAGCCCACAGCCTGCAGGCCTCTTTTGGAACAGCCTGCGAGCTAAGAGTAATTTCTACTTGCTTTGGGGGTATGTGGTACTGGGGATTGAACCCAGGAATGTTCTCCCTCTGAGCTAGACCCCCAGCCCTTTTCCTTGTATTATTTTGAAACGGGGTCTCGCTAAGTTGCTAAAGCTGGCCTCGAACCTGTGATCCTCTTGTCTCAGTCTCCCAAGTACTGGGATTACAGCCATGTGCCACCATGCCCGGCTTGTTTGTTTCCTTTTGAAGCAACCTTCACTGGGGTCACCAAGGTATAATAACACTCCTTTCTGAACCTTAGAGTGGTAGACACGTGCTTCTTTCTCCCCTTCCTTGTCTGGTGTAGACCCTGCCTTAGAATATGATGCTCAGTGTTAACTGAGGAAGTCAAATGAGTCATTTATTTACTTCTGGCAGTAGGGATGGAACCCAAGGCCTCTTGCATGCTAGGCAAGCACTCTACTACTGAGCTACACCCCCAGTCCTTTTTATCTTATTTGAACCAGAGTCTCACTAAGTTGCTTGAGCTGGACTCAAACTCGTGATCCTCCTGCCTCAGCCTCCTGAGCAGCTGGGATTCCAGGCGTGTGTCACCATACCTGGAAAAGGAGTTTTGTTTTTTTTTTTGTGTGTGTGTAGTACTGGGGATTGAACCTGGGGGCATTCTACCTCCAAGCTACACCCCCAGCCCTATTTTATTTTTATTTTGAAACAGGGTCTCATCAGGTTGATGAGAGTCTCACTCCCTGCTGAGGCTGTCCTCAAACCTGTGATCCTCCTATCTCAGCCTCCCAAGAACTGGGATTATAAGCGTGCGCCACCATGCCCGGCTTCAAAGGAGTCATTTTTAAGTTGTGAAGCATTTTTCATTTCCTGTTGCTTCATTGGTTTGAAAAAAAAAAAACACTTCATCTCATGGCACTGGGCATTTGAACAGAAGAACACAAAAACCCTAATAGTTTCATGGACCCCGAGTCACACAAATGGCCAATTTAGATAATCCAGTGGCACAAAACATTCTGATACCTTAAGAATACTCTTTTCTTCTTTGTACATTTTCCTCCCTGCAAATCGCTCAAAAATAAGTGGCCTTGGCCTCTGTTTCAGTCTTCCTGGTGCAGAAACACGAGGGGTGTTGACTTGTGGCCGATGTGGGCTGCGGGGACCTGGAGGGAGGGGAGAGAAGCCAGAACATAGACCTGGAAGGTTCCGAGGCCTCGCCCGGTCCAGCTGCCTTGCTCTGGAGATGAGAGAAGGGCACCTTGCCCGTGGCCAAACAGCTCTCTGATGGTAAGGCAGGTACCAGAGCGGTGTCCTGTCTCATGTCACTACCAGGCTGCTGGTAGCCTCAGCAGATTCCATGATAAGGAACCTCCCTTATCATGCAGGGATTGGGAGCCAGGACTTTGAAGAAGCAAATGTCAGGGACTTCTGTCTTCATTGGGGACAGCCGGTATGACAGAGCCAGCTGCTCGTGGGCCCTGGGGCAGGACACCCAGAGACCAGGCCAGCCAGCCCTGAGGTCAGCACTCACTGGACAGGGAGTTTCCGCTTCAAGGGCACATTTGAGCTTCCCGCCCGCCCACCATGGTGGGGATGGGAGGTCCGTGGTGGATGCTGGACACAATGTCCGGATTCCCTTTTTTTGTGTGTGCTTTTATTGGTGCATTATAGTCTCATATCACAATGAAATTCAAGTTGACAGTAACATACATGCGCCCAGCACATGGTGCACCCCCCGCCTCCCCTCCCCCCAATACAGAGTACTGAGATCGACTTTGGTATATTCTCATGTAATTCCGTTAATGAACTTCATTCTTCCCCTCCCCCTTCCCCGACTCCACTGAGGCTTCTCCACTATTGTCTGGAGTCCCTTTTGTATCCTCATCACTCCCTAGCTTGCACATATTAGAGAGAACATCTGACCCTTCTCTTTCTGTGATTGGCTGATCTCACTTAACATAATGCTCTCCAGGTCCTTCCATTTTCTTGTAAATGATATTATTTTGTTCTTCTTTATTGCTGAGTAGAGTTCCATCGTGTGTATTTCCCATAATTTTGTGATGCATTCGTCTGTTGATGAACACCTAGGTTGGTTCCATATTTTGGCCACTGTGAATTGTGCTGCTATGAACATGGGTATGCATAAACTGCTGTAGTTTTCTGGTTTCAACCCCTTTGGAATGATACCCAGTAGTGGTATAGCCGGATTATATGGTACCTCACGAAAGAAGAGATACAAATGGCCAATACATGCATGAAAAAATGTTCAACATTAGTAATCAGGGAGATGCAAATCAAAACTACTCTGAGATTCCATCTAACCCCAATCAGAATGGCAATCATCAAGAAGTCAAACAACAATAAATGTTGGCGAGGATGTGGGGAAGTAGGAACTCTCCTGCACTGTTGGTGGGAGTGCAAACTAGTTCAACCACTATGGAGATCCCTGTGGAGATTCCTCAGAAAACTGGGAATGGATCCACCCTAGGATCCGGCTATACGGGATCTGGCTATACCAGATTCCCTTTACAGACACGGGGAGCTCAGGCTGCTGACCTCCCTCAGCAGCCCCCTCTGCTGGAGAGCTAGAGAAATGGAAGCCGCCAGGAAGGACACGCAGTCTCCCTCACCCAGAGCTTGGCCAAGGATTGACTGAGTGGGAGTCCATGCTCCTGAGGTCCCTGTGGTTGGCACGTGACAGCTCCAGCTGGGGCCACATCCTTGCTGGGTGCCTTCCCCGCCCCATCCGGCTCCCCTCCTCCTGAGAGCCCCTCTGTAGCTCATTGTAGGAGTTGCTGGTCCAGCTCAGGCTCCGTTTCTAAGGACCCATCCCAAGTCAAGAGCCAAATACACCTTGACTCTGTAGGTCCCGTCCTTGGTGATCCCTCCACTCTGGCCGGGTCCCATTCCCGCCTTGGCAGGGTATTCAGCACCAGTTCCAGACACAGGGACATTTGACGGCGACATTTCCTCAGCCGGAGAGAGTGGTAGCCAGTTGTTTGGGCAGCAATATCCTTCCTGCTTATTGAATCTCAGATTTCATTTTCAGGCCCAAGACATCAGATAAACTCAGACAATACAAGCAGCTCCGTGGTTACGACTCGAGGAGATGAATCACACCGTTCATCCTCCACAGCTCCGCTCCTTCCTTATCGGCCTCATCTGAGACCTCAGATGCAACAACAGAGACGCTTCTGCTGGGGCAGGGCGGGGGGACGCTGGGTCTGGCTTTGATGTGTGTCCAGAGATTAAGAACACAGGATGGGTCTCTGCTGGGTCTGCGGCCCCAGATCTGTTTCAATATCCTGTGCGGCTGATGTCTGACTCACGTGTCAGGAATATGGCCTTTCTAACCTCCTGTCCCGAGAAGCCCTGTCACCTTTTGCAAAGGGAATGAACCTCTGAATAATTGCTGAGTGGGGGAGGCTGGGCTCAGAGGAGCAGGTGCCCCTGGGACGGAAACATGTATGATTTATGCACTTGAATGTCTATCAATAAATATTAGTCTGGGTCCCTGGTAGGTGCTAGGATATCATTGCTGATATCGATTGATTTGCTTTGTGAAGAGCGATTTCTAATTTTTCTGTGATGGAACATTGGTATCATGAAGAAAGAAAAGTTTTAAAAGCAGTTATGACCAGGCGTGATGGCGCACACCTGGAATCCCAGTACTTGGGAGGCTGAGACAGGAGGATTGCAGGTTCGAGGCCTGATTTAGCAACATAGAGAGACTCTCAGCAACCTAGTGAGATCCTGTTTCCAAACAAAAAACTAACTAAATAAAAAGGGCTGGGGACGTAGTTTGGTGGTAGAATGCGCCTGAGTTCAATCCCCGGTAACACGCATGCAAGCGCACGCACACAGCAGTTTTGCATAACACAATTCCATTTTTAGCATAATTACTCATGAACACACATATATGTGTAAAACAAGACTGAAAGTACAGGCCCAAAGGGTTTGCAGGGCTCATGTTTCAGTAATAGAAAGATGAATCTTCCCTTTCTTTTTGATTTTTCACAGTATTTTACTTGCACAATGAATACATGTTCTCCGTGTTCAGTGGAGAGTCAAGGAGGGGGCTGTGTCTGGAGTAATCCCTTCTCAGCCTCTCACGAACCTGCGTGGTGTTAACCAGCACAGGTCCCCTTTTGGGGACACGGGGACAGCCTTGAGCTGGCCAGGTACTGGGATTGAACCCAGGGGCATTCTGCCTCCCAGCTACACCCCCAGCCCATTTTATTTTGAAACAGGGTCTTGCTAAGTTGCTGAGGCTGGCCTCAAACCTGCGATCTTCCTGTCTCAGCCTCCTAAGTACTGGGATCACAGGCGTGTGCCACCACCCTTGACATTCTTCTTGCTTTTTAGTTTTCATTTTTCCTTCTATGTCTCCTGCTTCTCTTTCCCTCCCCAAATGACACTTATGAAAACTTGCATTATGATTATTTTGTAATAGTAGTAATTACCATTTTCCAGTGTGGTCCTTCCTCGGCAGCTGCAGAGTTATCCAGGAACGTAAGAGCTAAAGGAGGATGTGATGTTAACGTTTATGGGGAAAAAATTAGCATCTGTCTTGCTAGGAGAACACATAATACACGGAATTAACTGGAGCCAGGGAACTCCTGGTGATCATAAAACACGCTGAAATAAGATTTCAAGGTGCTGTAATCATAAAACCCAGTTCTGAATTATGACACAGGGAAGTCCAGAGTGGCTGGTGCAGAAGAAAACCCTAGAGGTAGGCTAGATTCACAAGCACATCCTCGGGGACAGAATACAGTGCCGGGCATCTGCAGCGCTCTGGGGGGTTGGAGCTCAGCCAGTGAGGGGAGTGTGGGGGGCTCTTGCAGGCTGTGAATAAGTTTCTCTAAGCAGCAGTGCAGGTCTCCGATCGATCAGAGGTATTTGGGGAGGGCTGGAGAGCTGGGTGGTCAGGGATCTTCCCTCCCGTGCCCACAGACCTCGGTGACTCTCACCCCAGTGCAGAACAAGGCCTGGGGGTGGGTTATTTCCTGGAGTGCAGAAGAAGTTGCCGGTTGGCAAGTCATGGGTACAGTCCAAATGCGACCTCTGGGTGATATCAAGATGCTAATCACTTTGATTAATTTTGCCAATGCTATGAAAGCACACAGAAGAGCGGGTCTTGGGCAGAGACGCTCACTCTGGGGCTCTGGGAGTTCAGTTCCAGGAGTGCTCAGGCAGTAAGAATTCCAGGAAAATGCTGGGCTGGGGCTGAGACTAGGAGGGGCCTCTGCCTGTCCCGCAGGGCCTCGGAGGCCACGGGAATCCCCACCCACCTCAGATACCTCCGGTCCTGTCCTGGGGGGTGGCAGGCTTGGAGGTGACCAGGCTGGGGGCAGGGGAGGTCCACCCCAAGGCACACCCTGGGGCCAAGGGTTGTAGGATCCTGGTGGCTGGAAAAGCATGGAGGGAGGGCTGGAAGGGCAGAAGCAGGGGGCCGCGGAAGGCTGGGGCCCGCATGCCACAGAGACCCCAGCTCTGGAGAAGACAGACGGCAGGGACAGAGCTGCTGGGTGGGGGATCAGGGAAAGTTCAGGAAGTTACTTAGAGCTGAGGGAGGTGGTCGGCCCAGAGGACAGTGCGGTGGAACTCATGGAGAGCTGGAGCCAGTAGGAACACCTGTCCTTGGGGTAAGAACCCAAGGAGACCAAGAACAAGCAAGCACCAGGATGGGGACCTGGCGAAGAGGATCTGGGGACCCTGGATGTCTGATGGCACCTAACGTGGAGTTTTGCATTAAGACCAGCCCCAGCGGGGCTCCCAGAGGAGGGTGGGTGCCTGGCAAGGGCCTGCATTCTGGCTCCAGCTAGTCCCTGAACAGTCCCCACACGTGGAAAGGGGGACTCAATACTCCCAGTCCAGACACAGCTAAGTGTCCCATAGAAGAGGCGCCCAGAAGGGGCTCAGAGACAGGGCAGAACAGGCGCCGTCTAAGAGGAGGCGGCCCTGGGCAGGGTGGGGCCACCGAAGGTCTCCCAGCAAGAGACCAGGGCTGGCCTGGGGTGGGTACCGCTGGCACCGCGATGAGGTGTGGACATCAGCGGCTAGCCCAGGGACCGGGGAGCCTCGGCGGCTGGCCTCTGTCACTGTTACCTGTTTCCCTGTGGCTGTCCCTTCCGGTAGCCCACAGGCAAGGCCCAGCTGTGGACTGGATGTCACTTATATTGCTCCAACCCCTCCCCGCTCTACACTTGAAACCTCTTAACCTTAATGAGGAAGGCGGGGACAGGGAAGACCACCTCCTCCTGTCCCTGTGTTACTGCTCCTGGAGGAAGACCTGGCAGGGAGGGCGGGACACCTGTCCAGATGCCCACTTTGATTCCGATTCTTCTCCCATCCCTTCAGATTCCCAGATCTCAAGGATCCTGAGGGCTCTTTTGTTCAAATCTCCTAGATTGAGTTATTTTAGGAACCCTCCTCCCCAAACTTTGAGAAGCTACCAGGCTGATAACCCTCAGTGCCTGTGAACCCCTAGGGATGGCAGGTGGCTTCCAGCATGGGCAGGTGATGTGGGGTCACAGGAGGGGTCTAGAGCTGGTGCTCCTTGGATGCTCCTTTGTGGACACACTGAACAAAGTCCTAGAGCTGCCTGGGTGGTCCACAGGTTACACGGGGTGGCAGTTCTGGGGCTGTGACTATATTGGTTTCTCCTCTTCCTATGGGCAGCTGGAAATGTGAGCTCCATGGCTCCCTTATGGGCTGGGGCCACATGACTTGTTCTAATTAATGAGCAGAAAAGATGTGATATAAGCCGGGCATGGTGGCGCATGCTTGTAATCCCAGTTACTTGGGAGGCTGAGACAGGAGGATCGCAGGTTCGCAGCCAGCCTCAGCTACTTAGTGAGGCTCTCTGCAACTTAGTGAGACCCTGTTTCAAAATAAAGAATAAAACATAGGGCTGGGGGTGTAGCTCGGAGGTAGAATGCCCCTGGGTTCAATCCCTAGTACTGCAAAAAAAAAAAAAAAGAAAGAAAGAAAGAAAGGAAAGAAAGAAAGAAAAAGATGTGATATCCCGGCACGAACATTGAATTGCCTGAGAGTCCCTCCAGAGTTTCCTTCCTCCTGCCTAGATGGCAGGGGCCACCTTGTGGAGTCAGAGTTCCCTACTACCTGGATCTCCTAATCATTCTAAAGAGCAGGGCCCCTGACAACTTTGGACACGTAGCATGAGCAAGGAAACCAGTGAGAAACTGGGGTTGGTTGTTACTGCAGCATAGCTCAGCACATCCTGACTGATAAGGTGTGAGGGAAAGAAACAAAGCCCTCTTCTTTTAATGTGGATATCTGTGCGGGGTGTGATTAATCCAGAAATGGCACTAGGGGACATTTCTCCCTTCGCCCCTGATTGTGATTCTTAGAGAACTATCCAGATGGAAGAGAAAAAAGAGAAATGTGTGCTCTTTATGGAAGGGATGCATCTCTGTGGTACGTTCCTGATACCACCTAGCAACCATGTGGCTAGAACTCCTCATGCCCCTAGGGAAATGTCCTGTCATGGCTGGGTCCCTGGAGAAGGAGGCTGGAGACAAAGATCAGCGTGCAGGAGGCTTATCAGCCAGGGCCCTTGATGAACTGATATGGAAGGGAAGGTTCTAGAAAAGGCAGAAGTGGGCAGAGAGTAGACCAACCTCCAGGCAGTGTCACAGCAATGTGGAGACTCAGTCCTGGGAACTGGAGGATCCTTTGGAGCCATCCCGAGTGAGGTGGCAGGGCAGCTGGTTCTCTGTGTCCTGGTGTTGGTTGGTCATTGGATATATGTCCTGCGGGGGCATGGCTGTCTTCAGCTAGGGCAAGCCCCAAAGGAGACCAGGGGTTCAGATCTGGGGCCAGGGCAGCTCTTGGGGTGGGTATGGAAGTCAGTATGGCAGCCTACAGCATTGGATGCCTGCCAGAGGGTGGATAAGCACCCACCCCAGGGGAAACCATGCTCTCAGAAGTGATAACGGAGAATGATGATTTACCCAGGACACGGCTGTATCCCCGGCAGCTCAAGCTGTGCCCAGGAGACCATGCAAACGGGCTGGAATCTGGTATTACACGGGCTACGGTGGCCACTTCCTTTCCTGCCCAGGAAGAACGACTGATTGAACCTCGTAAGAGAAAGACCTGGAGTGTCTCCCTAGTAAGATGATGCACATCAAACTGAGCAGAGAGCACAGCCCCCATGCTGAGCTCGCCAGGGCCCGACACAAACACTGAACATCCCGTGTCCAGACCAGGAGACGGAGGAACACCGCCCTCTCCTCTCAAGGCCTGGCACCTGTCAAAGATATCCCTGGACCCCCAAAATACCAGGGGGCAGCAGTTGAAGGTGTGGAGCAATGACCCAACCTCTCCTTTAGACAGGTTTCTGTGGTGGTGGGGCGAGCATCCTGTTTCTTTGATATAATAGAGACATCTCAAGAGAACACACAGTTGAATGTTTCCCTCCCACTCATATGCGAGTCTCACCCTGAAATGCATCCGAATCCTTTGGAGTGCTTGGTAGAACCACAGTTTCTGCTTCTGTTCGTCCCAGGTGGGGCCCGAGTTCTGTACCTCTAATGGGTTCCCAGCTGAGGCTGATGTTGCTGGCCCTGGGGCCACAGTTCTAGAACAATCTCCAATATTAACTCCTAAGTGGGGAGGAGATGGATCGAAGGGAAGCAGCTTGGGAAAATCTTTTTGAAAGGCTTTTAAAATTATGTTTTTCTACTCAGTTGCTTTAAGGACTTTTCAATCACTGCTGAAAACCCAGAGAAGAGCAGACACCGTACCATGGAAACCAGGAGTGGGGAGTCTCTTCAGCGTTAACTATTTCTTCCCCGAGAGTTTGCCTTTGAAGTTCGCCAAAATGATATATCTCAGGTTTATTTATTTATTTATATTTATTTTCATTACTGAGGACTGAACCCAGGGGCATTCTACCTCCAAGCTACACCCCCAGTCCTATTTTTATTCTTTATTTTGAAACAGGGTCTCACTAAGTTGCAGAGGGTCTCACTAAGTGGCCGCAAACCTGCAATCCTCTGGTCTCAGCCACCCAAGTACTGGGATGACAAGCGTGTGCCACCACACCCGGCCCTAATCTCAGGTCTTAAAACCAGCATTTGAAATGTGCTCATCCGCTAAAGTTCATCCCTAGCAAAACGAAACCTATGTACCTTTTAAAAGGAGTCATTTCCATGAAAGACACCTGGCTCAGAGGAACAATTGGTTTTGCCATCTTGACACTTCAGCAGGTGTAAACAGATATATCACCTTGCTTGCCAATGAGACATAGGGGCGTAGGGGGTGGGGGCCAGTGTGGTCAAGGCAACTGCAGCCTGGGCTAGGGCCAGTTTCCCTGGACCTACCTCACCTGGCCAGGTAAGGGGACCTGGCCTGCCCTTCTCTGGGATTTCCTCTCTCGCGGTTTCAGGGTAACATCAGGCAATTCTTGGAATGCAAGATTATAACAGGAATGCAATTCTTGGATCCCTTTCCCTAAATCCAATAAAGAAAGAAGCTACATACACGTCTCTGGAGGAAAACGTCTGTATTAAAAGCCGAAAAACCACAGAAGTACAAGAAGAAGAAACGCCCACCAGGCTACGTCACTGGAGAAACCGACTTGGAAAAGGTTCATAAAGTTCATTTTCAGCCGTCACAACAGATCGGTGTTAAATCCTTCCCATGCCCTCCCCCCTTTGTAAAATAAATTAAAAAAAGAAACAACAAACAACAAACTTCAACTACAACTATATTCAGATACAAAGAGCTTCTCTTCCTAACAGCGATAGCAATTTAATCTTTTTGTTTTGTGTGTGTGTGTGTATATATATATATATATATATATTTTTTTTTTTTTTTACTAAAACGTTCATTTAAAACGGTTAATAAATATATAAAACAAAGACACAGGATTTGGTCATTTTCTGCCAAGAATCAAGGGCACGTGGGTGCGGGAGGGAGGCGGGCAGGGGTTGCAGGAGAGGGGAAGGGGCCCCATTTCCCTCCTCCGTCTTCGGGGCGGTGGATGCCTCCGACAGCCCCGGGCTTGCAGGTGCATCTGGGGACCAGAGGCGCGGCACGACCCCGGCTGTCCCCGCTCGCTGGGGCCTCTCGGGCGGCCCCCTCCCCGGAAAGGGAACGCAGGACGACGAAGCACGAAGCACAGCCGCCGCGCCTCGGGCGACAGGCGCCCCGGGGCGCGCACCCCGGGTCACTTGGCGGCCACCCCGGAGGTGACGGCCGCGGCGGCGGCGGCGGCGGCAGCGGCGGCGGCGGCGGCGGCGGTGGTCCCCGCGGGCACGGCGGCGGCGGGGGCGGCGGCGGCGCTGGCGGTGGTCCGGCGCTGCTCCATGCCGTTGGGCAGGAAGCCGGCGATGATGGGCACCGGCCAGATGAGGGCGGCCACGCTCCACACGACGATGACCAGGGTCATGAAGCAGGCCACCAGCGTGGACTCGATGGGCTTGCGGTTCAGGCGCCAGCCCGGCTCGCCCTGCAGCTCCTCCAGGCTGAAGTCCAGGCAGCAGAAGGGCAGCGGCTCGCCCTGCAGCCACAGCGGCCCGGGCGGCTCGGCCGCGGGGTAGGCGGGCAGCGCGGAGGGCGCCCCGGCGGCGGCGGCGGCGGCCGGGGACCGGGGGCGGCCGCGCACCCAGCCGCAGCCCACGCAGAGGCGCAGGTCCTGCTGCGCGCCGCCGGCCGCCAGCCCCAGGTGCTCGATGAGCAGCGGCGGCCCCACGCGGTGGAAGGCGGCGGCGAAGAAGGCGCGGCCGTGCGCGTTGGTGGAGAAGAGCAGCAGGTCGCACTGCAGGCCCCGCGGGCGGCCCCAGCGCACGAGCAGCGAGCTCAGCATCTGCCGCTGCACGCTGATGTTGCACGGCGCGCCCGGCTCCTCCTCGGGCGGCCCGGGCGCGGCCGACGCCAGCAGGCGCGGGGCGGCGGGCGGCTCCGCGGACGTCGCGTTGGCCGAGGCGTTGGGGGGCGCCCCGAGGAGCCCGGGCGCGCCGGGGCAGGCGGCGGCCAGCAGCGCGGCGAGCAGGGGCAGCATGGCCTGCGGCGGGCGCCTACGCGCGCGGGGCCGGCGGCGGCTGCATGGCGGGGACCCTCGCCGGCGCCGGGCCCGGGGACGGCCGGCGGCTCTGCGGCCGCGCGCTCCGGAGCAGGATTCCCCGGCTCGGCTCGGCTCGGCTCCGCCCCGCGCCCCGCCCCGCGCTTCGGCGGGGACCGGGAGGGCGGGCACCGGGAGGGCGGGCACCGGGGTGGCGCTCGGAGGCGCGGGCGGGCGCCCGGGGAGGCCCGAGAGCATCCCTCCATCACGCCCGAGGAGAACCTGCCAGGTCTCGCCCTGGGCTTACCTGGGCACCCCTTGTTACCTGGGCACCCCTTATAAAGGGAGAAAAGGCCCAGAGAGGGGGAGAGGGCTCCCCGGGCCACCCACTGCGCCGCGGGCTCTGTCTGCCTTCACCATGTCTCCTGAAATCTCAAGTCTGGGGTTTAGCTCTTTTTTTTTTTTTTAATGCATCTCCCAGGTGGTGGACCCGCTAGGTGCCCTCGCAGCAGGGAACCCTGAGAAAAATTCCAAGAACTTTATGGAGTTCTGGGGGCAGGGGGCGCTGGTGGGCATGGGAGACTCCTAGCTCCCAGGCTGTGGGGGTCCGGATTGAGAGTTCTTCTATTCACAGGAGACTATGCCCTGTAAGGTGCCTGCCAGTGAGCACAGATTTACACAAGATGCGTGTGTGAGATTCCCTGGATACAGCCGGGGGTGGTGGCGCACGCCTGTAATCCCACCCAGTACTTGAGAGGCTGAGACAGGAGGATTGCAGGTTCGAGGACAGCCTCAGCAACGTAGGGAGGCTCTCAGCAGCTTAGCAAGATCCTGTTTCAAAATAAAATAGGGCTGGGGGTATAACTCAAGAGGTAAAATGCCCCCGAGTTCAATCCCTAGTACCACAGTAAATAAATAAATATAAAAAAGGGCTGGGGATGTAGCTCAGCGGTAGAATGGCCCTGGGTTCAATCCCTAGTACCACAATAAATAAATAAATAAATAATAAATATAAAAAGGGCTGGGGGTGTAGCTCAGAGGAGAATGACCCTGAGTCCATTCCCTAGTACCACAGTAAATAAATAAATAAATAAATAAATAAATAAAAATAAAAAGGGCTGGGGGTGTAGCTCAGAGGTAGAATGACCCTGGGTTCAATCCCTAGTACCACAGTAAATAAATAAATAACAAATAAATAAATAAAATAAATAAATAAATAAAAAGGGCTGGGGGTGTAACTCAGAGGTAGAATGGCCCCGGGTTCAATCCCCAGTACCACCAAAAAAAAAAAAAAAAAAAAAAAAAACCATGAATGCTAGAATCTCGTTGGGATGGGGGCTGGGTGTCAAGATCAAATTTATATTAAAAAGTACTTTTCTAGTAATTCGGCCTCTCACACTTGGAAACAAATGTCATTGACCCCCTGCAAGGGAATGTCCCCATGGTTTGAGCCAATGGGAAGACTGGAGGGAGGGAAGCAGACTGTCCCTGGGCCTCCCACTGAACCAGCCCGGCCTCCCGCAGGCCTACTACAAAGGATGTTCACTGGCTGGGCATGCGAGCTGGTTACATTTCTGGAAGCCTTTGTCCATTGTTTTCTAACAGTGAGTAAAATGAGCTAAGAAAGTTGTAAAAGCAACCTCAAAATATAGGTCTCCAACTTATCCCCTCTCCTGCCAGCTGGGTAAGTCCTTATTCTGACTTGGCCTTGACCTCCGTACCCTGAGTGGGGTGGGCCGCACCTGCCTTGCCAGGCTCGGTGGTAGTAATAGCTTGAACCAGCGCCTGCCCCTCCATCCCCTGAGATGCTGGCTTGGTGATCCAGTGACTGTCAGTCCAGCCTGAGTTGGCTGTCTGGGTGTCCTTGGTTTCTACAGAAAGGGTTAATTTCCCCAAGGGAATAGGACTTCTCTTCGGTTTATACCTCCATCATTTTGTGCTCAAAAGTAGTGAGACGAGAGAGGACCGCACCATGTGAATGTTCATGCTTTTATTAAAAGTAACCTTTTTAAATTCAAAATGACTTCTCCTCCTAGCCTCGCACACCAGGGACAGAATCTGCAGCCTGATGTGGCCGAGCTGTTTTTGCTGGAGTCATGGGGCTGGAGAAAGTCCAAGAAGAGGGGCATCAGGCCATGGAGGGAAGGTGGGAAGAGGCTTAGTCTTCTAGGATGTGTTTGGAGCCCGGCCACCGTCTGTGACAGCAGGTGACATCCTCTGGGTTTCAGCAGAAGGCAGGGGCTGCCTGAGCTTTCCTGGGGCTCCCTGCTTGTCTGTACAGCTGGAAGGGCAGCAGCGAAGGGAGAGGACAGAGCTGAGCAACTCCCTGGCGGCTGCTGCTGGTCGCCCCGTAACCCAGCAACCTGATTAGCCCTCTTTCCCAGCACTGGTCAGGGATGCCCCTGCCGCCCTCATTCTGCTGTAATTATCTCCTGGATGGTTGCTGGGCTGTCTTGTTGGACAACTGAAATTTGAGAACAACAGATAACAATCAAGGTTTGTGTCCCTCCCTCTTGTTTACTTCTATGCCTAGCACCGGGCACAGGCTCAGTACATACTTGACTGAACAAATCTGCCTATTTTGTTCCCAGCTGTGACTAGCTACTCTTTGTTTAGTACTTTCCACACGCTAGGTGTTTACACACACCTTCTTTAATCTTCACAACAATCCTCTGGGGGTGATACCTATTTTACCATGAGAAAACTGAGGCCCAGAGATGGTAAAAAACCTACTGAAATCCCACCGCAGTTCACAGTTCACAGCAAAGTCAGGATGCTAGAGCAGTCTCCTTTGACTCAAAGGTTTATGCTTTTTTTCTTTTCTTTCTTTTTTTTTTTTTTTGGTACCAGGGATTGAACCCAGGGACATTCTACCTCTGAGCTACACCCCCAACCCCTTTTATTTTTTATTTTATTTATTTATTTATTTTTGTGGTACTGGGGATTGAACCCAGGAGCATTCTACTTCTGAGCTATACCCCTAGCCCTATTTTTTTATTCTTTATTTTGAAACAGGGTCTCACTTAGTTGCGGAGGGTCTCACTAAGTTGCTGAGGCTGGCCATGAACATGGATCCTTCTGTCTCAGCCTCCCAAATACGGGGATTACAAGTGTGCACCACCACGCCTGGCTTTATTTTTTATTTTGAAACAGGGTCTCACTAAGTTGCTAAGGCTCTAAGTTGCTGAGGCTAACCTGAAACCTGTGATCCTCCTGTCTCAGCCTCCCAAGTACTGGGATTTTAAGCATGTGCCACCGTGCCCAGCTAAAAGTTTATGCTTTTTAAAGAATTAGAGGTATCTCATCTCATGGATGTTGGGATCTAAGCCTGTGTATATGTTAAATGAGTATATGGTACAATTCTATTTTATTTTGAGAAAATAAATTTTCAGTTGAATTTCTTTTTTTTAAAAAAATGTGTGTTATAAACATAGCATTATACCAAAGTTGGAAAACAGAAGGAAACAGTTCTAATCCCAACCGATTTCTTTGCTTTTCTGCATTTTTTCATATTCTCTAAAATAGGCAAATATGACCTCTGTAAAAGCATTTATTTAAGTCCCATCACCTTCCTCAACCTACTGTGAGCTCTTCCCTTCAGCTCAGCGGAGGGTCAGCCACGGCCCAGAGGCGCCAAACACGTGGCCCTTGACCGAGTGAGTCCGTCGACTGGTGAAGAACACTGCTCAGCTGCTCATACGCTGTGGTTCCCGCCACCTCTCCCATCCCCGTCCTGCTACCTTCCCCTCGCTTCTCCTGCTCTGCTCCGGGCATGCTGATTCCTGGCTGTGCCATGGGCACACCGGGCAGACTCCAGACGCAGGCCTTGGCCCATGCCGCCTCCACTGCCTGACACCTGCTTTCCTTGCTCCTTCGCTCCCTTCCCATCTCTGCTCAGGTGGCAGCTCCTCCGAGAGGCCTTTCCCAAGCATCCTCCACGAAGAGCAGCCCTTCCCGCATCCGCCTCAGTCTCCATCCTCCTGCGCCTGGTTCCCTGGCGCTTGTGGTCAGAGGACGTGCTATGTACTTCTCTTTGTTTAGTGTCTCTCCCTTTATTTGAATGTCTGCCCCACCAGGCAGGACTTTATCTGATTTGTTTGATGGAACAGTACGCGGCGCACAAGTAGGGGTTCGATAAATAGGAGCGAGGGAGCGACTTCAATAGGCCGGATGTGGGCAGCAGCCTGGGGAGTGGGGAGGGGCAGACCGCCCCATGTTCCTCATAGCAGGCTGGAGAAAGAAAGGCGAGTGAGACCCCTTCCATTGCCCCCAGTCCTGTAACTTTTACAAAACCAGCGGAAGGCTTTGATGAGTCTCTGTTTGGTCCATAAAACGGGGACAGCAGATTTGTCTACCTGGAATGTATTGTTGGAAAACAATCATTGAATACTTCAAAGGAAATAATTGATAATGATGCATAGTAATTTACCTCTGCATTTTCTGTCCCTCCTCGGTATTAGCTAATTTTTCCCCATACTGCCTATTGAAGTAATAACCTTAAAGAAAGCTCCCTCTGGGTTCTTTGAACGCCTTTCATGCAGCCACCTCGCAGGACCGCAGGTGCCGTCATTCTTAGGCCTCTCTTATTGTGTGGGTGGAATTAAGATATTATTACCACGCGCTGTAGACTGAGAAATAAGCCGGAACCACAAAAGAGCCATAAAAATAGGGCAGAGAAAAGGAGAGGTTAGAAACCAGGGGCTCACTGTATCGAGATGGCCGCAGGCTGTGGGATTTGTGCTGCTGTGGGTTTGGGGAGAGGACTAGGACTGGGGAAGGAGGCTTCTCAGGCCCGTCTCCCAGAGCGGTCCTGTTCCTCAGCCAGGAACTTGAGGTTTGGTTGCAGGGGCCACTGAAGAGTTGGGCATTGCAAGTCCCTGGGTCTGGCTGATTAGACCCTGACAGGCTCTTGTCTCTGCTTCTGCGCAGCTTAGTGATTCCCCAGTGACTCAGCCAGCTCCCAGGGGTGCACATTTATCCTTCCTGGCCGCTGTGGTCAGAAGGGAAATTCGCCGCTGCAGAGTCCTGGCAGCAATTACAGCCTGCACAGTTCATTTGGTAATTAATCAAGGGTGCCCTGGGATGCGGCTACTTAGACTTAACTCTGTCTGTGTGTTACGTATTTGTGGGTGCATGCCCCCCGGGGGGGGGCTCGGAGGCTGCTTCCTGTGCTTCTTTTCTTGCAGGGCACTGGATAAGCTTTCAGCAAGGAATTTTGGAGGAAATAGAAAGACGCTGCTGATCTGGAGAGCTGGAGAGAGCCTAGAGGGGACCAGGCGGAAGAGGACGGTGCCCACAAGGTTCACATGGGAAGAAGGAACTTGAAGACTCGACCAGCATCTGTCGAGCGCATCTCTTCTGGGCTCGGCGGGGCAGCAGCCCCTACACCAGTTAAAGCTGTCCCTTAACCGCCGCACTGTGTGCAAGGCACGGGGCCGAGCACCACAATTTACGAAGCAGAGACGACTGTGGTCATTTTTACAGATGCAGTAAACCTAGGTGCAGAGGAATTAAGTCATAGCCATGGAACACAAGACCCAAGGCTGGGCTGGCGACCTCGTTCTCAGCTGCAGCCCTGCTCAAGGCCCCTTGCCATCGTACCTGTGGGGTGGGCTTGGACAGTTCTCACTTCACTGAGGGGAAATGGGTAGGATGGCTGGGCCTTGAGCAAGGCCTGGGTCATCTGCAGCAACTCGGCCTTCTGACTATACCCCATACTCAGTCCCAACTCACAAATTCTGCCAATGTTGAACTACTTAGGGATGGTTTCCCACACCTTACGACAGAGGCTCTGGAGCGCAGAGTGAGCGTGGCTTGCACGTTTAGTTCTGGGACGCACCCTTTCTTGGGATGCGGCACGTGACTCCTCCTCTGTCCTGCTGCTGCTGTGGAAAGCAGTATCTACTCACCCGCAGGAATTCATCGCTATGCGTGGGAAATGGAGAGGGATAGCTTGGGGCTCAAAGAAGCTAAGCTCCTGTCCACACTGAGCCCTGCCTGGCCCTTGTGCACCTGGAATCCAGCTGTCGTGAGAGTTGGCAGGTCCCAGAGGCCACCTCGTCCAAACTCCTCATCTTACTCATGTGGAGATGGAGACCTAGAGAGGGGCTCCGGCCTTGCCACAGATGACAGTCGGGTGGGCAGCCGAGCCCCTCGGTCCCCTGGCCTCAGGGCACAGTCCTTGCTAAGCCCTGCGCCTGGTGATGCTCACACGGCTGCGCTGGGAAAACGAGGTCCAGTTGCAAAGTGAGTGAAGAGCCTTGCTAATTGATTTAGGGAAGAAGAGGAAACTGATGAGCTTCGTAATTGCCGGAATTGCACTTCTAACTCAATTTACAGGGTGGAGGATTGATTGCCAGGGCCGGAGTGTCCGAGCACTCGGCAAACTTCCATCCTGATCCGTTGAGCCTCGCTCCCTCCAGCTCTGCAGAGGACCCAGGAGACCCTGGGAGAGGCGGGCATGAGATGAAGGCTGGGCCGGTCCTGGCCTCACTTCTGAAGACCACAGGGACACAGCAGGGCTTGCACCCTGGGCCAGGTGGGGCCCGCGGGCCATCCCCACACCAGGCAGCAGAGACTAACTGGAAAGGGCTTCCAGCTACAGGCTCCAGAAGATTCTGGGTAATTTGTGGTGGAGGCTTCCTGACCGCCCTACCCAGGCCCTGGTGTGGAAGACACCAGCTGTCCTGGAGTAGGCCACACAACTCAAGAGCCGTGTGGCCTTGGGCCTGTACTTACCACTCGGAGCCTTAGTCTTCTCTGCTATAAAATGGGGATGACAGTAGGTGCTGAGGTTTGGATCGAAGTGCCCCATGTTAAAGTGTTGGTGCCCAGCTTGGCACTATTGGGGCGTGCTGAGAACTTTCAGAAGTGGGACTGTGTCCTAGAGGGGATAGTGGCGCCCTGTCCCTCCCTCCTCCTCCTGGCTCAGCCTCCTGAGTTCCTGGGATTACAGGTGTGCACCACCAGGCCTGGTTCTAACATGGCTTTAATCCCAACTGAGCCTGTCTACTTCTGCTCACACCCCAGAGACTGCCCAGCTCTGCGCTTCAAACCCCTAGCACTCTCTAGAAGCAAGACAGAAATCATACTCACGAATGCTCTGGGCGACACTTTCTTCCGACCTCCATCTCAGGTGAAATTTCTGTTTTCTACACTCCAAAACAGAGGCAGTACCAATGCCAGGAGTGCATTCGGGCCTGTGTGTGTGTGTGTGTGGGGGGGGACTAGGTCCCAGAGGCCAGGCTGGGGTGCGCCCGGCAGCACAGAGGCAGCTGTCGGCAGTGTCAGTACCACTGAGCCATCAGAGATGGCCCAGGGCACAGTGCCAAATCACTCCTGCCCTCAGGCCTTGCTCTCTGTGGGGGACCAGGCCAAGCCAGCGTGTTGCCAATGTGAAGACACTCGGACTCAGTGTGCTCTGGAGGGAAAGCCCAGGGATGTGCGAAGCTCTGATCTCCAGTGTGCCACCGACGTCCCGGGGGTGTCTCGCTGGTGAAAAGGCGTCCGTATCTGCGCCATACGATTCCACAGTTTAAGGGTGGTGTCTAAAGGGTCTTCAGCGCGGGCGTTTCCCTTCTCCCTCCGGATTATCTTTTGGGGGGGGTGTCTGGGAAAGGAGGGCCAGCTCAGAAACTGCAGGAACCTGGACCAGTTGTAGCTCACAGAGTGTCCGGCAGCCTCCTTCCTTCATTGTGAACGAGGCTGGATGGCTAGATGTTCAGCGCCCTGGGCCGGTCCCTGCGGCACTCCTCTTAGACAGGTGGAAGCCAGGTGTTGGAGGAGCACAGGTGCCGAGATGGGCGTGGCTTCCAGGTGTTAGGTATCCAGCACAGCTCACGTTGCTTGATTCCAGCTGGCTGCATGGTGGACAGGAAGGCAGGAGTGTGTGTGTGTGCGCGCGCGCAGCGGGAAGCATCACTAGCTGTTAGAATGCTTAAGGATGGTGAGGGTGGGGGAGGGGCTCGGCTGGGAGGAGACAGCCTGCGGTGTGCAGGAGCCAGTGTGGCTCTTCCCGGGAGCTAGCTTGGGACCTGGCCCTGCCTACTAAGTTTGTTGGTGGAGACTTGAAGGTCATTAATGTTGTGTCCCCAGATTCCACAGCCAGACCTATCCCGGGACCTCAGAGAGGTCTCGTCTGCCAACAGGGGCGGTGGCGGCCTCTGGCAGGGCTCCTCCTGGTCCAGATGGGGCTGCCCCTGAGCTCTGAGCTCGGGAGGGAGAGCAGGCCCAGCGTTCTTTCTCTCCTCCTTTACCGTGTCCCTCTTCCCTGGCCCCTTGAGAGTCTCTTGGCTGACAGCTAGCTGCGCACTTCACACCTTATTGAAAAGTCACCATAATAATTACCAGATCATTAGCAGGGGATTTTGAAAAGGCGCTTCAAAGAGTCTCTCCCAGAATTGCTGAGACAGGTGTAAAAGTCTGTCTGGACATGGAGTTGCCTGTTTAAAGGGAAGCTGGGGATGGAAGGGCAGGTGTTAATTAATCTGGACTGAGCAGCGGCGTGGATAGGTGGCCCCCCTGCCCTGCAATGGCAAAGACTGATGGTTTCAGACGCAATACAAGATGCACACACTTATTGCTCCTCTTATACCTTAATGAGGAATTTGACCCAAGTCTTGGGTCTTCAAATGCCTGGTCCACACCTGTTTTGGCGAAAATAAACATAGACCATCCTGTGAGACAGGCTTCGTGATTAATTTTACTAATTAAAGCTAATGAGGTGATATAACTGCAAATCAAGCACCCAAATGGCTGGGGTTGGGGTGGGAGATATACTTTCCTTCTATCAAAAAATGTACAGGAAGGAAGATAACAAACAGCTATTTTACAAATACTGGACCATAGCCAGACATGGTGGCACACACTTGCAGTCCCAGGAAGTGGGAGACTGAGATAGGAAGATCACAGGTTCGAGGCCAGCCTCAGCAACTTAGTGAGGCCCTCAGTAACTTAGCAAGACCCTGTTTCAAAATAAAAAATAAAATAGGGGTGGGGGTGCAGCTTAGAGGTAGAATGCTCAAGGTTCAATCCCAAGTACCATAAACAAAACAAACAAACAAACAAAAATACCGGACCATTAAATTACTACCAGAAAAAGCACCACTTCCCTGAAACTTTAGCAAATAACCCCAAATGTTGCTTGAATGCACGTACAACCTTCCCCTGCCCGGCACCTTGCGTTCAGAGCTCCTTCCTCTTGCCGTTGACCTCTGGGAAGCAACAAACCCCAGTGCGGTTCTTTAGCTTTCTGACATGGACTAGGGCTGTGGGACTTATCCCTGGACACACACCAGCACCCGCGAAGCTTCTGGTGACAGAACTCAGCACTCCCTCAAGTCACATGGAATTGGGATCTCTGAGGACAAAGCTGGAGCATCTATGTTAAAATCGTTATCAGGAGCCGGGTGTGGTAGTGCACGCTTGTAATCCCAGTACTTGGGAGGCTGAGACAGGAGGATTGCAGGTTCGCGGCCAGCCTCATCTACTTAGTGAGGCCCTCCGTAACTTAGTGAGACCCTGTTTCAAAATAAAGAATAAAAAATAGGGCTGGGGGTGGAGCTCAGAGGTAGAATGCCCCTGCGTTCAATCCCTGGTATCGCAGAAATAAAATAAAATAGTTGTCAGGGCAATTCTTGCACATTTTTTTACTGGTGTTTGGGAATTATTGGAAACTGAGAAGACTTTTTGTGAGGGGTTTTTGTTTGGGGGGGTTCTAATACTCTTATTGGCACACTGTGATTACACATGGGCGTGAGGTTTGGGGGTGTTCTTTGCATATTCCAAGCTGCTTCTGAGCACGACTGCTTGACAGTGGCACCTCTGGGATTTGAGCAACGTCACCTTCAATTGCCTCGTTTGCAAGATGCCTTTCCTAGGTGCCAGACAGAATGTGTAAGGCGGGTAGGTACAGGGGTGCCGGGCTCGCGGTGACCGTCCTTAGCACCCCGTGCCTATCTGTCTGGCACGCCGCGTAGGCTGGGAAAACAAAGTGTGGAGCAGCCAGCAGTTGGTGGTGTTTCCTATTTGGAGCGTCACAGACTCTACCCAGGATGTGCCTGCTCTCTGCGTAGGACTTGCTAACGTACGTCAAGTACGTCAATGTGCTGGTATCAACTGGTCCTTTTATGAAAACCGCCTGGGGAATCTGCCCCATGTATGATAGCAAACCAAGGTCCCTTCCAGATCTCTGGTGTTCTGACAAGACTCCTGTCTCTCCTGACTGTTCCGGTCCTGACTCCTGCGGCCGCAGGATTCCCAGTCTCTGTGCGGTGTGTTTGCTCATAGGCTGTCACCCTGTCTGGCTCAGTCCTGGTCTCTTCTCACCTGCAAAGCCCCACCAGCTGAAGGCTCTGGGTGGAGACAACTTCCAGGCCTGGGGACTTTGCAAGGACATTGGTTGTCCTCAGCCTAGTTGGGATCCTTAAAACTCATGCTTGTGCTATAACTGCAGAGCGTACTATGTCACATTTCTGGCCCAGCTCCCCTCCTCCTCTAGCATCTGCTCCCCCTCAGAGACCTCAAAGACCCCGCCTGCCAGGACAGACCTCCTGGTCAGAAGGGAGGGTGGAGAGATCAGTTGAGGGAGGGGGAGGGGCTAGCCCCTCAGGTATCTCCATGACGTGGCCTCAGCATTAACATCAAATAGCCAGAGATTAGATTCTGCAGGCAGAAGCCAATTACATGCAAATTTCAGGCAAATCGTATGCAAATACACATGTGACTATCCCCTGGCTTGCGTCTGCTTCCCTGTGTCTCCTGGGTGCAGGCAAGGAGGGGCAGTTGGTGAAGTCTGTTCAAGGTGCAGGGGCCACAGGGCAAGAGAGGACCACGGCGGGTTCTGGACCACCCCAGCCGCATGCCAGGACACTTTCCGGCTGTTATCTGCACCACTGACACTTACTGAGAGGCTGCCTGGCTGGATTGGTAATGGGGACGGTGAGATAAAGGAGAAGCAGGGCACCCCTCTCGGGGAGCTCACAGGTGCATCTGGACCCCAGCGAGTCCAGAGAGAGGTCAGGAGTTTGGAGAGGCCGTCAGGATGGCAGGCAGGCACCAGGTGCCACCCTCTACCTAATGTGGGGCTCTAGAAGCTTCCTGGGGCAGTGAGCCCAAGCTGTTTTGAAGGTCGGGGTTGGGAAAAAGATGTTTGGGGCCTCCCAGCTCCTTAAGTGGGTGATGGCGGAGCTGGGAGGGGTGCAGAGGTGAGGGCTTTCAGCACTGAGCCCAGAAGGTGGAGTTTTAGCCCAAAAAGTGAGAGTTTAAGTAGGAGAGGAATGGATAAGGGACTGCAGTGTGGGGTGTGACTAGAGCAGGTCCAGACGGGGCAAAGAGGCCAGTCAGAGGGCCTCGACTTGGCCGTGGTGGGCGAGCCCAGGAGGCAGCGCTCATGGGAAAACTTGTAGAGCCCCAGAGCTGCAGGAGCTTGACTAGTCAGCTGTGGAGGTGCCGGGGCCCTGCACCATCGGCAGGTGGGGTCTGGGGCTGACATGGGAGCAGCGGGGCAATTCTGGTTTGGACATGCCTGGCGTGTGGAGCTCTGGGGGAAGGGAGGCGTGTGGAGCTCCTGGGGGAAGGGAGGCAGTGGGGACTTCCCCGGGCCTCAGCGTATGACTTGAGAGCCGTCCTCCCAGCAAGAGTGGCACGTGCGGCCACTGGAGGCAAAAGCCCTATCGTGGTGGTGGGGGGGCGGGCAGAACAGCAAAAGCCACCCGGGGCATCTGGGTAGGGTGCCTGCTGGCCACAAGGAATCCTCGGCCCTCAGGACTGACCTGCTCAGTGGGCGCATCTGTGCTGTGCGGACAAGGCACCAGGTCCAGAGGGGCTGAGTAGCTTCCGCACAGGCACCAGCGGGACAGTGGCGGTGATCCCTGGAGCCCAGGCTGTAGGCCTCTGCTCTGTCCTCACGTCTCACGGCTGCTGGTCACTGAAGAGAGCATCCCCCGGGGTCAGGCCAGGCCAGCATATCCGTGGGATAACTGCTCTGTTCCAAGCAACCCCGGGAGCTATCTAACTCCCAACCTGTAGGCACAGAAGAGAGGCACAGAGAGTCACCTGATGGGGACACAGGGTTACTGAGCAGAGGGCCGTCCTCCTCTGAACCAGATGCACCTGGCTCCCAGCTGTATCCACGGCCCTGGACCTTCCAGGTGGGGCCGCCATGCCAGGCACTGCCAGACCATGCTGGAGAGAGAGAGACCAAGCCAGGAGAGCGGTCTAGACTCGCTGAAGGTCTGTCACTGGGAATTTCCAAGCCAGCCTCTGTGTTCTGCAGACCGCCCTGGCCTCCGCCCTGGCCTGACTCCACAGAGAGGGCAGCTTCTGCCAGCTCCATTGCTCACAGTTCCTGAAAGGGTAATTTGGCAAACAATGCTGAGAAGCCGGTTGTGGCAATAAATTACCATGTTAAAAGGAATTATTTTTATCGCTTTCTGTGTTCTGGGGCCCTGAAGAATGTGGCAAACAAAGGCAGGTTGAGAAGGGTGTTTGTGTGGGCCAAGGGCAGAGGCAAAGATGAGCGCATGCGTATGTGTGCATGTGCATGCATGTGTGTGCGTGTATTTAAATTCCTGCCTGCTTCTCAACTGGGTGACATGTGCCCCAGGAGGGGGTACACAGGAGTCCGAGATGCTATATCTTCCCTGGAGAAACACCTGTCCAGGATGTAGCAAGAGGGATTGACGTCAAGGAGAAGGTGGGACATCAGGGGGCGTCTTAAGAGCCCATGGTTCCTCTACTTACCCTTTCTGTATGGCCGGGAAGGCCCCATCACCTGCGGGTCAAGGGAGAGGTAGAAGGTCTCCCTGGGTTGAGGAGAGATGCTACCAGCACTTGGACTTACACAGCAGATGCAGTTTTCAAGCCTTTGATGGAAGCTCATGTTCTCAGAACTGAACCCACCTGTGCCATCAGCACCAGATAAAGAAACAGAACATGACCCCCCACCCCCCCCAGCCGCCTCTGCCCACTTCCAGCGCCTCCCTCCAGGCTAACCCTCTCCTGACTGGTGAGCGCGCAGGTCAGCTTTGCTGGCTTTTGTGCATTGTCGAGAAAGGACCATGCAGATGCATTTTGAAAGGAAAAATGCAAGCTGAGCCCTGCCCGGCAATGTGAGGTTGGCTGGCTGACTGGGATACTCCTTAGTCAAAGCTATCTTCTGATGATTGGATGTCTGTCTGTGGACCCAAGCCTTGTGCATTCTGAGGTCTCTTAATACTGAGCACATCTTTCCAGACCAGGGAGGCTGGCCATGTAACTCACAGCTGTACCGCATCCGTGGTTTCTGAGGATTCCTGATGTATACCATCTCCCCAGGTATTCAGAGCTGCCTGTGACCTGGCCCCGCTCGGCTCTCTCCAGCTCTTGTCTATCTTTCTCTACCCACGGTGCCTCCCAGGCCGTTTCCGAGTCTCCTGGCTTCCTTCACACACTGCATTTTCTCTTACAGAAGTCCCCCTCTGACATGATACTCCCAGCCTAGGTTGCTCTTCTCATATCTCGTTGCCTAACTAATTCCTACTCTCCTTTTCCAAGCTCTGCTTAGACACCATGGTCTTTGGAAGCCCACCCTGGCGCTCCATGCCTGGCTTATGTGTCCCTCCTCTAGGCCCCATGGTCCCCAGTTCTTCCCCCATGGGTATTACTTATTGATTCTAAAGTCTGCCTCCCCAGGTACTGGCTCCACAAAGCCAGAAGCGGTCTCCAGGCTGTTGAGTGCTACCCAGCACCGGTCCCAGGGTTCCGTGTGTTTGTCGGCTGACTGCATGAACGTGCCAGGCAAGCGTCCTCATTCCTACTTTACAGAGGCAGAGGAGAGAGAGACTGGGCACGAGGCACGGTCAGTTTATGACATGACCGAGTCTAAGCCCAGATCACACCGCCCCCCAGGACCCCTGTGCCCCCAGAGACGGGTCGCCAAGCCAATACGCTGCAAACCCTGCTGCTTTGGTCTTTGGTCTTCTGACAGCTGTGTCCTACCTTTCCAGCTTGGACAATGCCAGGCAGAAGAAATCTGGTTATTAACCTATTTTTATTTGTTTGCCTGTGAACCACCCAGCAGGAGAATGTGCCATTAATGTACTTCGAGGAGACACAGTTGGAGACCTGAGCTCATTCCCATCCTCACGCCTCCTCAACAACTCAGATATTGATGGTAATTAAGAAGTAATGCCTAGCTGGGCATGGTGGCGCACGCCTGTAATCTCAGCACTTAGGAGGCTGGGAAAGGAGGATTGCAGGTTTGAAGCCAGCCTTGTCAACTTAGCAAGGCTCTCAGCAACCTAGGGAGACCCTGTTTCCAAATAAGAAATAAAATTGGGCTGGGGGTGTAGAAAAAAATTAGAAATAAAATTGGGCTTGGAGGTAGAATGCCTCTGGGTACAATCCCCAGTAACACACACACACACACACACACACACACACACACACACACACGAAGTAATGCTGAGCTAGGCGTGGTGGCACATGCTGGTAATCCCAGTACATGGGAGACTGAGACAGGAGGATTGCAGGTTTGAAACCAGCCTCAGCAATTTAGCAAGGCTCTCAGCAACCCAGCAAGACCCTGTTTCAAAAACAAAAACATAAAAAGAGCTGGGGGTGTATCTCAGGGGTAGAACCACCCTGGGTTCCATCCCTAGTCCTGAAGAAGAAGAAGAGGAAGAAGAAGAAGAGGAGGAGGAGAAGGGGGAAGAAATGCCTAGGCAGAGCCCTAGGGGATGTGGCAGGAAGATGTGGGGACATCAGGCTGCGAGGAGAGGTGACGAGGGCCGTTGTCTCTGCTCAAGTTGCCAGCGTCTTTCTTTCCCACTTAGACAAATGACCGTGAAATCTCCTTGCCGGATCCCAGCTGCAGAGGAGCTTCCCATACACTTCCTTTAAAGGATAAAATTATTTTCATGCTCAATAAAGAGCACGTGCGAACGCTGAACAAAAGACACTATCCAAGTAGTTGCTAAACATCTGAGACACTCCTCAAAATGTTTAGTTGTCAGGGAAATGAAAACAAAAGGCCACTTCCTGCTCCCTGGGTGGCCGAAGTCCCCCGTGGAGCCATGACTAGTGGGAACAGGAAAGGGGATGGGCACGTGGGGGAGTGTTTGACCTCTCCTTATACAATGACACATGGACGCATCTTTTTCATTGGTGCATTGTACTCAGACATCGTGATGAAGTTCAGAGTGATAGAGACACAGGCCCACAACACTCAGTCTCCCCCAGCTCCCACCCACTCTCCCCTTCCCCGTGCGTGATACTGAGACTGGCACTGGTGATTTTGTGTACGTACATCGTGTCCGTTGAAGTGTTTCCTTCCTCGAATCTCCCTCCCCCACCCACACTGATACCCCTTTTGGAATTGAAAACATGTGCCCACAAAGTGATCCGTGTGTGGATGGATGCGCAGGAGTAACCTTACTCCTAGGAGCCCCGAGCTGAAACAACCGAATGTCCATCATCAGAAGAAAGGGTCAATAATTCCCCCCGGTAAGGAAATAGACTCAGTGATGAATCACAAGCTAGCCACGCATGCAACGGGCTGAGCGAACCGCACAGGCGCCGCGCTGGGCCAGAGAAGCCAGATCTAAGAATCCACGCTCACCTCTATGCAGTCCAAGAATGGTCCAAAATGAACGCATGCACCGGGCCTGTCATCCCAGCACTTGGGAGGCTGAGACGGGAGAATCGCAGGTTTGAGAACAGCTTCAGCAACTTAGTGAGGCTCTCAGCAGCGCAGCGAGATCCTGTTTCCAAATAAAAAAATAAAATAGGGTTGGGGGTGTAGCTCACAGGTAGAATGCCCCCGGGTTCAATCCCCAGCACACCACACACACACACTCACGCACGCACGCATGCACACACGCACGCACGCATGCACGCATGGTGATACAATTGGAAGGTGGTCAGGAATGAGGAAGGTGACGGAGGGATGAGGAGGAACTTTTCAAGATGATGAAAATGTTCCATATCTTGTTTGGGGTGGCACATCCAGGGGTGTAGATGGTTATCAAAAGCCATTGAGCTGAACATCTGAGAATCATCGCTCTTGGCAGTGTGCTAATTATGTCTTGATCTAACAAATAAGAAGCCCCGCACGCTGGAGTCTGCAGGTCTGGAAGGGCAAGTGCAGAGCTCACCGACCGCTCCTTCCGCTTCTGCTCCGGCGGCCGCCATCGCCAGTTGATCCCAGCGTTCCGTGTCCCGGAGCTTCAAGGAGACTTAAAAATACACCACAATGTGGCTTCTAGGCAGCCACTCTCAATCCATGCATCTGCTAGGAGTCGAAGCCAGTGTAGCTCACTACTGCTACTGTGGCCTCTGACCTGTTCCTCTAGTTTGGTGAGGCCCCGGGGGGAGTTCAAGTGATCCATAAAAATAATAATGCCATGGCAGAAAAGTTTAAAAATAACTCGAAATCCTGCTCCCCTATTACCACCACTAAAACCATAGAAATGCATTTCCTTCTTTTATGCTGCTGCAGGCACAATTGAATGTACCAGCATGGGGCCTGGTTCCCACTATTCTAAGCATTTTTCTGAGTCACTATTTTTCTTCTTTCTTCTTTTTAAATGGTGGCATAATGCTCGGAGGAGGTATACCATCACCGACTGACCCCTCCCCATGATTGCAGCAGCCCCTCCGCCCTTTTCATTTGTATGTTTTGGGGCAGGTTTTGGGGTGTGGGCTGTAGTTAACTGTCATTGAGTGCCTGCTATCTATAGGCATCATGTTTAGCACTTTACACATATTTTATTTACTCTTTTTTTTTTTTTTTGGTACTGGGGATTGAATTTGGGGCATTCTACCTCTGAGCTATACCTCCAGCCCTATTTTGAAACAGGGTCTTGCTAAGTTGCCGAGGGGCCTCACCGAGGTTGACCTCAAACCTGCAATCCTCCTGGCTCAGCCTCCCAAGTACTGGGATTACAGGCGTGCACCACCACGCCTGGCTACCCTTTGATATGCTTCTTATTTATCATGATCTTTCTCTTCTAATTGTCTGCCTTCCCTCTTCCTTCGTTTCTGACCTTGTCTTTGTTGTTTGACCTTTTGGGAGTGATTTTTGTATATCCCTTGTAATGACGAAGTGGATGAGCTCTTTGATCGATTCTGGGGTAAGTCCCACCAGAGAAGAAGTTTGAAGTCTCACCGAGAAGCTGCGGCCTGGTGAACATCAGTAGAGTTGCGACCAGAAAGTACTAAGCGCCCAGATTAATGCTTCCAACAGCTTCTGTGTGGGTGGGCAAGGCAATTAAAAGCTAGACACGCTCACGTCTCTTAGCAGATGTCTAGGTAATAAAGACGCCGTCCACACATCTAAGCAGGATTCTGCCAGCTTTTGTGGAACAGCACAGTTGTGATGCCCGCACAGGAGGCGCATCTTTTCATCAAGCCTGACGTCCAAGTGGACAGGGTATTCACAGGAGTGGGAGAACCGAAAGAGAGCAAGGACGGCAGGTGGCTTCATATGGAAAGGACAGCCAAGGAGCTGCCCATTTAAACTGGATCATGCCACAGGACCTTCTAAACCGGTCTCCACGTTTCTAGATGGAAAAAGAAACGAGGTCTTGTAGGATATCGCCAAAGGCCTCCTCCGCAGACGCCGAAGGGTCCTTAGAACCACTGCGGGGAATTGCTCATGTGGTCATTGCTCTTCCATTGTGAGCCTCTTTTCTGTCCCGGGGACGTTGCCCGGAGTGTCCTGGATTCTGATCTCCCCGCTCTGCAGAGGTCGGAGCAAAGCTGCAGAGCGTCCCAAGACACAATTCCAATCCAGGACCTAGGACTCATTCCAGAGCCCGGCGTGTAATCAACGTCGCCCTCTCCTTCTCCTTACTTGGTGTCTGGAGCCTTTGGGCTCTTCTCCTCTAGTTGTTCCTAACCTATATAATAGAAAGACATTGCGAACTACAATTACCTGCTGCCCTGTAGAAACCTGGATTGATTAGTACATATTGTATACATGTTTTGAAATGTCACACTGTCCCCATAAATGTGTACAATTTAGACACATTAACCGACAACTTTAAAAAATGTTTAAGGAGCTGGGCATGGTGGCTCACACCTGTAATTCTAGTACTTGGGAGGCTGAGACAAGAGGATCACAGGTTCGAGGCCAGCCTCAGCAACTTAGAGAGATCTTATTTCGAAATAAAAAGGGCTGGGGGTATAGCTTGGGAGGTAGAATGCCCCTGGGTTCAATCCCTAGAACCCCCCCCAAAAAACTTTAAGGAGATGGAAATGCTATCCACCCCAATTTGATCATTACATATCACATACATGTATCTAATTATCATACTGTACCCCATACATATGTATAATTAAGATAATAATTAAAAAACAATAAGGCAAGCCCCTTTGTGTTCCCACCCTGCCCACTTGTTGAGGCCTAGTCTCTGAGAAGGAACTTTCTAGAACTCACCATTGCCAATGCCGAATGGGGCCATTGTGCAGATAGCAGCCTCCTTCCTCAGAGGACTGAGCGTTGAGGCTCCAGGAGCAGAGAGCTGGCTGCAGGTTACAAATCGACACTAACGGGCCACGTGACCCTTGGCGATTCACCCTGGCTATTTCATCCTGGACCTCAGCTTCCTAGCCTGTAAATTGGAGGTGACATTCCCAATTCCAGGGAGGTGTTGTGCGAACTCTACTGTAAAGAAAGCAAAGGACTGAGGGCCCGGCTGTGGCAGCTTGGCCTCCGCAGGCTCTTTGACTCGGTAGCATTTGGGGAAAGGAACGAGATGCTCCGCGGAGAGGCAGGGTCGGCCTGCAGAGTCTGTGTGTCCGCCAGGTCTTGCAGAAACCTCTAGAGAATGCAGTTCCTCTGTGGAGCCAGGAAGACCAGGACCAGCCTGGGCTGGTAGCGGTGGGTGCCAGGTGGAGTTAGCTGAGGTTCGATGGGCGGCCCTTTTTGAAGGACTTCACTCATCTCGCTCCCAGCAAGCCTCTAAGACACGCAGCCTCTTATAACCAGCCTGCCTTCCGAGGCGTAAGCTGACACAAGCCTAGCTGCGTGGTAAGTATCTGCAAGTGGGTTGCTAGAGCGACACAGAGAGCAGAGATGTGAGCCCGGATGTGGATCCAGAGTTCAGAGTTCAGTGGGGTGGGCTCAGTTGAGTGAGCCGAACAGCTCCTGCGTGCCAGAGCTCGGGGAAGTGTTTCCCCTGAGGGTTCTGGCTCAGTCCACGCCCTTGCTCACATCTCACTACAGTGAAGCCTTCCTACGTGGCAAAGACTAGAAAGTGACGGCGCTTGCGCTTTCAAAACCCACAAACAGCTCGCCTCCAGATGTGTTACAGGCGCCAGGAGCCCGTCGATCTTGTGTGAGGCTTAAAACTGAGCTACCTGAGCAGCGCGCAGGGCATCCGTTTCCCGCACATCTGGGGCAAGGACTGACAGGGCTCTGCAGTCAGTGGCAGCAGGGGCCGCCTCCCAAACCCATAGTTAGGCGGAGGAGCAGCTCTCTAGCGTCCCCGTTCTGCAGCACCGTCTGGGTGGCTGTTCCTGGAAGCCCAGCCTGGATCCAGTTTCTGTCAGTTTTCTATCCTCCTCATTAGATTCCTTAGCTAGTGCAGATTCTGCTGGTAACCCAAAGTCTTCATTAATACACACGGGTCTCTTCCTGCGGGGTTAGTTGCTTGGTATCTGCCTGAGGAATGTGAAGCTCAAGGAAGTTAAGAGTTGCCAAAGCCCGGCATGTCGGGCATGGTGGCGCATGCCTGAAATCTTAGTACTTGGGAGGCTGAGACAGGAGGATCACGGATTCAAGGTCAGCCTCAGCAAGTTTGACCCTGTTTCTTTTTTTTTTTTTTTTTTTT
>PVJS01009968.1:0-49114 GCA_004027185.1 Glis glis
GCCCTCTGCAACTTTGTGAGACCCGGTTTCAAAATAAAGTATAAAAAAAAATAGGGCCGGGGGTGTAGTGCGGAGGTAGAACGCCCCTGCGTTCAATCCCTGGTACTGCAAAAAAAAAAAAAAAAAAAAACAAAGAAAAGAAAAGAAATGTGTGTGGTTTAAAATCAACACTTTGCGAGCATGTGCAACTTGCTCACCGGAAGGAGAGAGGATGAAGAGCGGGAATCTGGCTATAAGTACACCATACATCTGCCAAGTGGACTAAAGTCATGAAAAGTGGCACGTACTCCAGTACAACAAAGATTCTGCTGAGAGCCCTGGAATAGGCGATCTATCTTAGAAAAGGATATCCAAAACCGCACACGCCTATAATCCTAGTACTTGGGAGGCTGACACAGGAGGAATGCAGCTTCAAGGACAGCCTCAGCAATTTAGTGAGACCCCGCTTCAAAATAAAAAAATAAAAATAAAAATAGCCGGGCGTGGTGGCACATGCTTGTAATCCCAGTACTTGGGAGGCTGAGACCGGAGGATCCGGGTTCGCAGCCAGCCTCAGCTACTTGGTGAGGCCCTCCGCAACTTAGTGAGACCCTGTTTCAAAATAAAGAATAAAAAATAGGGCTGGGGGTGTAGCTTGGAGGTAGAGTGCCCCTGGGTTCAATCCCCAGTACTACATACACAAGAAAAAATAGTGCTGGGGGTGTACCTCAGAGGTAGAATGCTCCTGAGTTCATTCGCTAGTACCACAGAAAATAAATACATAAGAGAATCTCCCATGCTCTTATAAGTTTCTTATATGTGAAAAACAGTTTATAATTAACAAAGTGCTTCCATACTCCTCAGTCCTGACAGTTTTGCGATGGAGCCAGTCTTGTCTTGAAGTTTGCAGATTCAGAAAGGCTTTGACTTACCCAACATCAAAGTGAGTGGCAGGCCTGGGATTGACAACCAGGTCTTTTGTCAGTTCAGTTTTCTTCCCTTCTTGTAGTTGGTAACTAATTTGGTCTTCCCCCAGTTAGATACTAGTTAGAGTGTGGTTTGGAAAGGTCACGTGTAGTTCAAGCGCAGGAAAGCAGTTGCTGCCAATTGAAATTGGTTAGTTGACATTCTGGATTATCAGTAGGCCTCCTGTGACTGTGAGTTGTGTGACTCAATCCCCTAGAGCCCAATTAGCACTGGATGAGCTGACAGAATAGTTTCTGAACTTGCAAAGCGAGTATCAAAGCCCAGGTCCCTGCTTCTCACCACACTGGCAGAATGCAGAGGGCTCCCCTAGAGGGCATGTGAAACCCGCCTGCTCTAATGTTTGTGTGTGTGTATATGTGTGTGTGTGTGTGTGTGTGTGTGTGTGGTACCGGGGATTGAACCCAGGGGCGTTCTACCTCCGTGCTACACCCCCAGCCCTATTTTTTATACTTTATTTTGAAACCGGGTCTCACGAAGTTGTGGAGGGCCTCACTAAGTAGAGAGAGAGAGAGACAGGGAGAGAGAGAGAGCTGAGGCTGGCCACGAACCCGGATCCTCCGGTCTCCACCTCCCAAAGTACTGGGATTACAAGCGTGCGCCACCACGCCTGGCTTCTAATGTTTAATGCACGTACAGCTCCCCACAGGCTCCGAGATGCCGCCCTGGTGCGTGCACTCCTCCCTGCTTCCTGGGAGAGGGTTTTGGCAATAGGGAGCCACGGTTACAGATGGGCAGGTGTTAGTGTGGAAAAATGGCCGAGAACCCAATGGCTACCATCACCTCACGAGTTTCAGCTGTCCTCTGAGGTCAAGCTCAGTGCAGCGTCTCCTCTAAGATCCAGGTTTTGTGGCAGGTTTTGAATGCTGGCCTACAGCTGGATTTTATTTTATTTGCGGTACTGGGGATTGAACCCAGGGCATTCTACCTCAAAGCTACACCCCTAATCCTATTTTTTATTCTTTATTTTGAAACAGGGTCTTACTAAGTTGCGGAGGCCTCACTAAGTAGCTGAGGCTGACCTTGAATCCGGATCCTCCGGTCTCGGCCTCCCAAGTACTGAGATTACAAGCGTGCACCACCACGCCCGGCTACAGCTGGATTTTACTGTGAGGGTTTCACAAGGGCCAAAGAAGTGGCACCCAGATTCTGAACCTAGGTTCTTGAGAAATGAGACAAAAAGCAGAGAAACAAAACATCCCTTTTGTTATCAATTAGAAGATATAGTTTTATGTGATGGCCTAGATGGACTTGCTAATTCCTTGTGCCAAGGGAAAGTGGGAGTTCACAGAGCACATTCTCTCACTAATGGTGTTGCTCCTACTGGTCGTGTGAAGAAGTGAAGATAACGAGAACCAATGCCCTGCAGTCAGTATAGCAGACTTTAACAGACTGGTACCACTCAATTGAGAAATATGATATCCACCAACCAGGATATCCTCTCTCTCTCTCTCTCTCTCTCTCTCTCTTTGTGTGTGTGTGTGTGTGTGTGTGTGTGTGTGTGTGTGTTACTGGGGACTGAACCCAGGAGCATTCTACCTCTGAGCCCAGCCCTATTTTATTTTTATTTTGAAACAGGGCTCACTAAGCATCTTGCTGAATTGCTGAGGCTGGCCTGGAACCTGCAATCCTCCTGTCTCAGCCTCCCAAGTACTGGGATTACATGTGTGTTGCACCACACCTTGCCAGGTTATTCTTTTAACCTCCATAAGGTAGAAGAGTTAGATGCAGCAGCAAACTAGAAGCATTATGTTAGTTAAGCTTGCTCTGCAAAGGGAGACAACATCAGGAGTGGGGATGAACTCCTACCTCCTCCCCAGCATTGGCCCCGAGGAATTCTGAAGACGTGCACGTGACAGGTGAGGAGGCCTAATCTGGCAACAGAGGCCAGATGAACTCGTTGGGCATGGGAGGAAAGCTGGGGCAGGGGTACGGAGGCTGTGAAATAATCAAGGCACGGGGCTGTGATGGTGTGGCTGCAGGAATGGAAACCGAACCACAAGAAATATGGTGTTACTTTATGACACAAATGGAATGAGCACAGCAGGTGACATTGAAATCAATGTCACCAGGAGACTTGAAATCAAGGCTCATCTCTGCTTCTTAATGGCAGTACAATTTACCTCAGATCCCTTACCTGTGACGAGTCCCTAAGGGGATTATTATGAGAACAATTTAAACAAGACTCTACAGGAGCGCTATGTAACTATCCACACCATGATTTAGTCTCTTTCAACGCAGCCCTTGTTCTTCTTCTTTTTCTCATCGTACTGCATTGACTAGGACCTCTAGTACAGTAATAGAAGTCCTAACAGAAATCCTTCATCTTCTATTGACTTTAGTGGGGATACTTTTAGACCTTCAGTGTTGGATATATTATTTGTAGAGTTTTAGCAAATACTCTGCATCAGACTAAGGAGGTTCCTTGTTCCACTTGTTTGTCAAATTAAAAAAAATCATAGGTGGACATGGTGGTGCACACCTGTAATCCCAGTAACGTGGGAGGCTGAGACAGGAGGATCGCAGGTTCGAGGACAGCCTCAGTAACTTAGCGAGGCCCTCGGCAACTTAATGAGACCCTTTTTTAAAATAAAAAATAAAAAGGGCTGGGGGTGTAGCTCAGTGGTAGAGTGCCCTTGGCTTCAATCCCTGGTACCACATATAATTATAATAAAATTAAAGTACCCATTTATGATGTGTGTGTGTGTGTGTGTGTGTGCCCAGATCATAAATGGGTATTTTTTAAAAAATCAAATATCAGCTGGGCATGGAGGCACATGCCTGTAATCCCAGTACTTGGGAGGCTGAGACAGGAGGATCACAGGTTCAAGGTCAGCCTCAGTAACTTAATGAAACCCTCAGCAACTTACCAAGACCCTGTTTCAAAATAAGAAGTGCTGGAGATGTAGTCTGAAGGTAGAATGCCCCTGGGTTCAATCACCAGTACCACACATACACCCATCCAAAACCAAATGCCTTTTCTGCATCTACTGGAATGCTTATATAGTTTTGCTCTGTTGCTACCATGGTGAACTGCACTGCTAGACTTCAAATATTGAATCATCAAGCTAGGTGTGTTGGCGCATGCCTGTAATCCCAGTACTTGGGAGGCTGAGACAGGATTGCAGGTTCAAGGCCCATTTCAAGCAACTTAGCGAGACCCTGTTTCAAAACAAAAATAAGGCTGGGGGCGTGGTGGTACACACTTGTAATCCTAGTACTTGGAGGTTGACACAGGAGGATCGCAGGTTCACGGACAGCCTCAGCAACTTGGTGAGGCCCTCTGCAACTTAGTGAGTCCCTGCTTCAAAATAAAGAATAAAATAGGGTTGGGGATGTAGCTTGAAGAGAGAATGCCCCTAGGTTCAATCTCTAGTACCAAATGACAATCACCACCACAACAACAAAAACCAAAAACAATTGAATCATCTTTGTTCCTGGAATGAAGCCTACTTGCTGTTGTGATTTACTATGAGAGAGATGGTTTCATTAAGAGACCTGCATCCTAGTCATCTTTCAGTCTCTTGGCTTTATTTTTTATTTTTTTGGCGGTACCAGGAATTGAACCCAGGGGCATTCTACCTCAAAGCTACACCCCCAGTCCTATTTTTTATTCTTTATTTTGAAACAGGGTCTCACTAAGTTGCGGAGGGCTTCACTAAGTAGCTGAGGCTGGCCGCGAACCCGGATCCTCCGGTCTCAGCCTCCCAAGTACTGGGATTACAAGGGTGCGCCACCACGCCCGGCTTTTCATATATACTTGAAAATTTTCTAAATAAAAAGTTTCTAGCCAGGTGTGGTAGTTTATACCTGTACTCATAGTACTTGGGAGGCAGAGACAGGATTGCAACTTCAAGGCCAGCCTCAGCAACTTAGCATGGCCTTCAGCAGCTTAGTAAGACCCTGTTTCAAAATAAAAATAAAAAGGGCTGGGGGTGTAGCTCAGGGGTAGAATGCTCCTGGGTTCAAGCCCCAGTAACACACACACACACACACACACACACACACACACACACCAGAACAAAACAAAACAAAAAACCAAACCAACTTTCCAAGGAAAGGTAGGATGATGATTTAAATTAAAGCCTAAGCTTAGAGGTAGTGCATCTTTAAATATACTAAGTTCTATAGGGAGCCTTTTTCTCAGTTTGATTTGGTTGAACTTTAATTCTAGCTTACTAAGTAATTATCATTTAAAATATAATTGCTAACATCAGAAGAATGTTAAAATGAAAACTAATTTGAAAAATGCTTATTTTTTTACAAGTTTGCAAGTTAAAAAGGAAAATTAGCAGGCAACGTGCAGCCTAACATTTAGTACAGGCAGGTGTATGATTATGACTTCAGATATGAAAACAAAGCAGAACTGAGCAGGGCGGGGCTGCTGCTTCAGGTTTAAGGAAAGAAATCCCAGGGTAAGACCCTGGCTCCTGGGAGAGGAAGGTCTTCCTGCGCAGGGTTTGGATCTGGAATGTCCCAGAAGGACAACCTAGTGAGACCCTGTTTCAAAACAAAAAATAAAAAGGGCTGGGGGTGTAGCTTGGAGGTAGAATGCCCCTGGGTTCAATCCCCAGTAAAACACACACACACACACACACACACACACACACACACACACACACACAGAGTCTTCTATGGGAAGACTCTGAGGGGAAGAAAGATGTGCATCTCTTCAAGAGGCTTACAGTTTAGGGGAGAAGAGACAGATGTAACATACAACCACATGCCAGTGCAGGCCCAGACACTGTGTCGAGGAGCACAAAGGTAGGGCTCATCTGCACGTGGGGACCAGGGAGGGATTCTGGGAAAGGGCATCTGAATTGAAGCCTTGAAGGGTGAACAGAAGAAGAAAGTATTAGAGGCCGAGGGAAGAGACTGTGTGTGGCAATGAACGTGAGAACGTCATACATCCAAGAATGAAGACCAGGTTAGTGTAGCTGGACCATTTTGTTTCAAGAGGGTACAGAGGGTAATGAACTCAAAAGAGAGGGTGATTTCAGAGTCACTCCAGGCAAGAAGTGTCACTAGTAGCCTCTGAAGGCTGAGTTTGGAAAGATTGATTGTGTGGAGGCTTAAGGTAAAAGGCATGGAGGTGTTATTGCAATCAAAGAAATAATTGTCTAGACTTTGGTCTGTGAGTAATAGGCCAGAAAGGAGAAGATGGCCTCCGGACATTACCAGGGTCACTTCTTGCAATCAGGTGCAGTGAGTGAAAGGAAGTTGTTGGAAATGACCAGTATCAGAATGAAGAGGAAACCGATTCAGATAAGGGACATAAGAACATATATTTGGAGAAATACATTATTTGGTCTGAGACTTAATTTTGAGGTGCTGGACTCCATGTGGCAGTGCTCACCAGTTGGAAATTTAGGACTGGATCTTGCAAGACATCCTGGCTAGAAGAGTGGACTCAGGTATTACCCTCACCCACATTCAAAACATGAATATTTAAATTCAAAATTAGCACCATTTTATTTTCAAAACGGAAACCCTGACAAGCTTCTATGAAACTTAAGTTCTAGAGACTAATCTTTAACTCATCAGGATTTTTTTTTTTTTTTTGGCGGTACTGGGGATTGAACCCAGGGGCATTCTACCTTGAGTTTCAACCCCAGCCCTATTTTTTTATTCTTTATTTTGAAACAGGGTCTAAGTCGCAGAGGGCCTCGCTTAGTAGCTGAGGCTGGCCGTGAACCCGGATCCTCCTGTCTCAGCCTCCCAGGTACCGGGATTACAAGCGTGCGTCGCCACGCCCGGCTAACTCATCAGGATTCTTTTTTTCTTCCTAGTACTAGGGATTGAACTCAGAGGTGCTGTACCACTGAACTACATCCCCAGCCCTTTTTATTTTGAGGCAGGGTCTCAACTAAGTTGTCCAGACTGGCCTTGAACTTGCGATCCTCCTGCCTCAGCCTCCCAAGTAGCTGGGACTATAGGTATGTGCCACCACACCCGGCTCAGGATTCCTAGTCTTTGTCACTATCTAATGGTGCTTTCATCTCTTGTAGTTGTACTGTGCAGAAGGAAACAGTGGCAGGTTTCATCCCAAAGCCCAGGGGTTGACTCTTGGGTCCAGCACTTCCCACCATGAATCTGAGCGTCAAATTCACCATCGGGAATCTGGCCTAGTTGTTTTATAGGACCTTGCAGATCAAATGCATGTGAACGTGCTGAAGAAATGAGTGGGCATTTGCCTAGTGCATTGTGTGGCACCGTAGAAATGGAAAGATAAATGTAACTGATGCAGATGTCATTGTGGGAAGGAGCAGCGGAGGCAGGTGTCTCCGTACTGCCCACACTGCCTGTCACGCTATCTGTATTGTACCGGCTCATCAAAAATGGGAGACATAGCTGGGCGTGGTGGCCTGTAACCCCAGTACTTGGAAAGCTGAGACAGGAGGATCACAGGTTCAAAGCCAGCCTCAGTAACTTAGTGAGGCTCTCAGCAACTTGGTGAGACCCTGTTTCCAAATAAAAAATAAAATGGGCTAGAGGTATAACTTGGAGGTAGAATGCCCCTGGGTTCAATCCCCAGCACACACACACACATACACACACCACACACACACACACACACACAGATACAAAACTGTGGCCTAGGATGTCATGCTTTATTCTGTACCTTAGGACCCTTGGACAGTGGAATGGGAGGCAAATCTGATGGGATAGGAGTGAACTCCTTTCAATAGTTTCTTCTATTCACAAACTGATGTCTCCAGTTTGCTATGGACACCTGTGGGCACTGACTGTTTCTGCTGGTCGTACCAACTACTAGAGTTCTGAGACAAATGCAAACGATTCCACCAGAACCAAATGCCACAGCATAGGAGAAAGTTTGTCTGCAGAAGGATCAGGAGCCAGAGAAAATGAGTGCTTCCAAGAAACCTAATATCCTAGGAAGAACTGGAGACTCCACAATTACTCTGCTTCATGAAAAAGCTCCTGTCAGTCGTTTGTGTGTGTGTGCGTGTGTGTGCATGCACGTGCACATGTGTGTTGTCAGTGGAACCCAGGGCCTTGTGCAGGCCAGGCAAGCACTCTGCCACCAAGTTTCATCCCCAGCCCTGCTAATTCCTGCTCTACAAGGAACCTCCACCTTCTAAAAGTACTTTTAATCTAAAGGGATGACACTGGTCTCATGGGGCTCTTTCTTTATTCCCTGTTTAGACATGCAGAGACAGAATGTCTTTCCCAAACCATAGTGGGACACCCCGCTGTCTAGTTGAGGCACCCCAAGGGTAGGCTCTGACAGCCTCCAGAGAAAAGGTTGGGTCTTCTCCACTTTTGACTTCTTGCTCCTCTTTTCAAAGCTGTTTGAAAGTTACCTAACATAAGATAGCACTGTCTAAGGTCACACAATGAGATTAAAGTTGGCAGAGTCCAAATCAATCCTAAATCATAGTCTAGGACAGTGAATCTAGAATTTGGAATTAGATGTGGCTTCAAGTCCCGATCCATCAATAAACAGTGGTGTTTGTGGCATAACCTTGTAGAGCTTGTTTTCTCTTTACAACTTTCTCAAAGGCCTGTGGAGGATTAAATGAGGTAATGTACCTAAAAGCACCTTAGAAATTGTTGCAGTAAAAATTGATTTTCTCAGTCAGGCTTGGTACTTGGGTACCTGTCATCCCAGTACTTGGGAAGCTGAGACAGGAGGATTGCAGATTTGCAGCCAGCTTCAGCAATTTAGTGAGACCCTGTTTCAAAATAAAAAATAAAATAGGAAGCCGGGCGTGGTGGCGCACACTTGTAATCCCAGTACTTGATAGGCTAAGACCGGAGGATCCAGGTTCACGGCCAGCCTCAGCTACTTAGTGAGGCCCTCTGCAACTTCGTGAGACCCTGTTTCAAATAAAGAATAAAAAACAGGGCTGGGGGTGTAGCTCGGAGGTAGAACACCCCTGGGTTCAATCCCCAGTGCTAAAATAAGTAAATAAATAAATAATAAAATAAAATAGGGGTGGGGGTGTAGCTCAGAGGCAGAATGCCCCTGGTTCAGAACCCAGCACATACCACCCCCCCACACAATTATGAGTGTTTTTTTAAAAGATATTGTCCTAAATGAGCAATGTGTGCATGTATGATGTTGATACCCTGACATATATCAAATGTATTACAATGCACCAATAAAAGAAAATAAATGTCAACCTAAAAAAAAAGCAAACAAACAAAAACTTCAAAAAAAAAAAAGATATTGTCACCAGCTACAGATTACTGTGTAGAAGAGAAGCCTGTGGCTCTGGCTGGGGAGGGCTGGTTATGGCAGACCTGAGCTATCAGCTGGTACAATTTCCAAACAAGGATCCCAAGGCCTCGTACATGTTCCTCCTGGAGCTGAAGGCTGACTTCAATTACTTTCCAGTCTACCAGCTGACACAGCTGTAACGACATGTTTCTGAGAGCGCAGAATGCTAGTTAACAATTTAGAAAACCAGCTTTCTGGGGCTCCTTCCTGTCTCCAGGCTTTCACACGTGCCCCTTTCCAGAACTCTGCTCACTCTCCTCTTCTTTCTTTTCCTTTTTTTTTTTTTTTGCGGTACTGGGGATTGAACCCAAGGGCATTCTACCTCTGAGCTACACCCCCAGCCGTATTTTTTATTCTTTACTTTGAAATAGGGTCTCACTAAGTTGCCGAGGACCTCACTAAGTAGATGAGGCTGGCCGCGAACCTGGATCCTCCGGTCTCAGCCTCCCAAGTACTGGGATTACAAGCGTGCGCCACCACGTCCGGCTCTCATTCTGCTCTTCAGCAAGCTACTCTGCACCATCCTGCAAATGGCACCTCAGATGCCATCTCTTCCACACTGAAACCTGTCTTGACCCTCCAGACAAGGTCTCACAGAGCAAATCAGAACTCAGTCCAGTCGTGACTGTAACTAAGTCCCCCCATCCCCCAAATGTGAATATAAGTTCCATGAGGGCAGGGGGCATTTCTGTCTGGATCTTTCCTATTCCTGGGGTCTTGGATAAAGAATAAAATGTGCCGAATGAGTGAATGAGTATAGAGCGCTGTGTTTCTCAATCTTGTTAAACAAGTTGTGGTGGCAATCAAAATAAAATATACAAAGAAAACTAATTTAGTGCTGTTGGAAAGAGTTCTGGATGGAGAAATGCTTCCTTCAGCAGTTTTCTCCAATAAAAAGAATTTATGGGCTTAATTAAATCCTTGAGATCTTCAGCGGCCCGGGGATGGTCAAGGATCAAGCGTGCGCTGAATTATTCACTGGATTCGGGGGAGGTGCTCCTCTCGGAAGAGCGGTTAAGGTCAACGTGGATGCACAGCTGGCTTTGTAAGCAGACAATTAGCCTTCCTTTTCCTTTGTCAGGGTCTGAGAGAAAGTTTCTAAGATACTGAGGAATGGAAGCAACCTTAGGCAGAATCACAAAAAGGTAAAGTTTCCTTTTTCCAACCTCACATTTTCCCTCTTTCCTTGCAATTGTTTCTTTTTTTTTTTTTTGCGGTACTGGGGATTGAACCCAGGGGCATTCTACCTCTGAGCTACGCCCCAGCCCTATTTTTTATCCTTTATTTTGAAACCGGGTCTCACGAAGTTGTGGAGGGGCCTCACTAAGTAGCTGAGGCTGGCCACGAACCCGGATCCTCTGGTCTCAGCCTCCCAAGTACTGGGATTACAAACGTGGGCCACCACGCCCGGCTTCCTTGCAATTGTTTCTATTTGTTATTTTCCATTTCTGCCTTAGGATAACTTTAAATCAGTGTTCAGCCTCATCTAAGAGAAGTATCATCTTTATCTTATCCCAAGGTGCATTCCTCCATAAATATGACTTCAGACAACGTCTACCACGTCTACCACGTCCGTGCATATTTCTGTGTGGGAGCGTGTGAGGAATACGCCCTCCCCTGCCCTGTAGAATCACAAGTGCTTACCACCTCCCTTACCCTGGCCCCTTAGTCAAGTGCTGGTGGCTTTCAGCTCCCTTAAAAACACACAAACAAGCAATAGGGCCTTTTATAAAATGCATTATCACACTGAAGGAGCATCCTCAAGTAAAATTCAACATCTCTATCAGTAAGTGTTGGTATATAAAAAACCAAGAATAGAGACGTGGCCCTGTGGCCCTCAAGTGCTGCCTGGACCAGGCCTCCTGGCTCCAGAGACACACGGCCAGAGCTTTTACTCATCAAGGGGCCACGCTGGCACTTCTTCAAGGTCCCTCGCACTACTTCACTTTGACCTTCTCGAATTTCACCGGGCTGGCTCCTATTAGGGGGACTTCCAGGATCTTTGGCTTTAGGGACCATTTCTTTTATTATGCTTTAATTACTTTTTAGTCGTTCTGGGTTTTGGCCATTCCTGCAGACTGTAGGTTTCATTTCTTCCCTGTAAATGAAGAGGCAACCCATGAGGTTGTTAAACAAATTCTATTCAGTAGCTGGAAAAGTGAATTTCCTGTGGAATGACAGGAATTACATAGAAGCAAGCAATTTTATTTTCCTCAAATGTAGCAATAATTTTAATCTGTACATACATAAAACAAACAGTGCAATTATAAAACCTTGAAGGTGACATGCATACTTTAAGGTGCAGTTGGGATGGGGGAGGATGTTAGCATCTCCGATTTTTCTTACCACTTTTCCTTTCTAGTTCCTTATGCAAAAGCACTGAGTCAGGAAACTTCATCTGGAATGCTGAAGTTAAGGGTGAACTTCCTGAAGTCTGCACGTCTAAATGTCACAAACAAAATGGAAATGACCTCCTAGCGCAGTTTGGTAGGGACTAGAGTAATATGGCTGGGCTTTCAAGCTGGAAATTAATGAAACCAGGGATGCATTTTCTGAAAAACTAAAAGAGATAATGTTTGTAACTGAGTGTCCTATTTCTGTTTCAGAGTTGCTACCCACGTGAGCCCTTCCATCAATATTTTAATTCAGTGTAGTTTCTGAATAGATGCTGTTCAATGGAGTTATTTGTAACTAGGGGTGGTGAGATGCAGAAAGAAGGACCTGGGGAAATGGCTTCTTCCTTGAAGTCTGAGTCCGTGCTCCTCGTCCGAGTTGGTTCTGTATGGCCTTTTCTCTGCCATGCGAGCAGAGATCGCTGGTGCAGGTCAGTGTTGTCATCGTTCACAGGCCCAGGGATGCAGGTGAAGGTGAGTGGTGGGGGTTTACCTTTGTTTCTTCCGCAGTGCCTTTCTCACGCTTTCCTGGCCTGCAGTGGAACTTCTAGAACTAGAAAGTCAGTTCACTAGTTCCTTTCCCAGAGGCCAGGATGAGATGGGATGTGGCAGAATGACAGGACACAAAGGAAAACATGGTACCAGTTAGCCTCAAAGCAGGAGAGAGAAATTTGTATTCGCACGGATGGAAATTCAAATTCCCAGAGTCAATCTAAGAAAGAAAGAAGATTTTTCTTGGAGCACTGATTTCCCTCTGGACAGGCAGCCTGTGCACTGCTGGCTGGGTGATCCTGGGCACGCTGGGGCAGTCTGCTCTAGCTCAGCTGGGATGGCTCTTTCTGACAGTGCCACTTAGAGCCCTAAAGTAAATCCACACATGGCATCACAGTTACTGAAATAATGAAATATTACTAGCCGAATGTAACTGCAATTCAGTTATATTTCACACACCAATTTAGAAAAATCAAGATTCAAGAGTATGATAATAAAAGCATAAAATTAAACAGAAGGAAATCAATTTCTACAAGAAATCAAATATATTTACAGTGAGATTTAAGGGAAAAATAAGCTACTTGGATCATAAATTTAATTTTATTTTAAATAACTTTAGCTACCTCAGCTGTTAATACAATAAAAGCAGAAAGAACAGGCTGCCTTCCCCCCAGATTTAATCAGAAAATTATATCTACAGTAATTGACAGAACTCACTTCTTGTCCTTCACCCATCTCATCAAAAATTATTGCATTTTCCCCCAAACTGTGTTTTTTGGATTCCTCTGTGAATACACTCATTCCATCCTCTTTCCTGGAGGCATCTTGGTTTAAATCCATCTTTAAAAAAAAAGGAGAAAGGGTATATATGTGGAGGCAAAAAGACTCTCTTGAAGCCAACAGTACAGAGTTGCTTGAAGAGGCTGATTGTACATACAAGCCACCTGGGGCCGGGCAGGGACGGGCTGTTGGTTTTGAGGAACGTGACAGCCTTTGGTGGACGGACACAGGCAAGGCCCCTCAGCCCATCTTCCTGGGCAGGGACAGGACTGAGCCGGCGAGGTGGAGCTTCGTCTTCCCCTTGGAACTTGTTGTTTTTGGTTCTCCTCCCAAAGCCTTCATCCAGATAAGAAGCCAATGACTGATTACAAAAATAAGAATAATTAAATTTGGCTCAAGAAATAGATTGTCCAACTGTTCTGCCTTGCTATTTTTTTCAATATCCAAGGCCTTTACAAAGAAACGAAAACATCTCTCAATCTCCCAACAAAAGTGAACTCCTTTTCTTTTCTTTTTTTTTTGTTTTTTGTTTTTGCTCCAAATGCTACGACCTGAAGAATGGCTGCAGATTGAGATATCAAAAATCTCAGAAAAATATATAATATATTTGTATATCTCTGTATGTCTATTATTTAAATTTCACATTCCTTTAAAAGTGGTTATTCAGTCAGTAGCTGCTGAAGGAGGCTCTTCTGCTGGGCCTGGGGGGTCTGTGGTCCTGACGTGGGCTTTTGAGTTCCCAGTGGACCAGGCTGGTTCAGGTAAGGGTCCCCGCCTACCAGATTCACTGTACACTGGACGTCAGCAAACACCTGAACCTGTTGCACCTGCTGGAACACAAATAGAAGATGTGTTTAGACAGAAGGGCCTGCCCCCCCGGCTTATGAGTGGGTACTACTTGAAGTGGAAACTCACTAGAGCATTCCTCTAGTCTGTAGTCACCACAGAGAAGAACTCTTCTGTCTTCTTGTCCTACAAAAAGAAAATCGCTGCACTCATTTTGCTCAGGGTTCTGGAAAGTTCACACTTTAAAAATAAAATCAAAATCGGAATGGTCACGCCTCCTACAGGGTTGCCATCACTACTGAAAGTGAGCATCATTGCTAATCTCGCCAAGGTTGGGGAAAGCCCAGCTTCAGAGTCTTGGTATTCAGTGGTGGGCTTAAAAAATTAACGTGCTATTTGGAAAGCTAGTTCAAAAGCATTCTATGGATGACTTCAGTAGGATAAAAAATCTTTATGATGTCACTGGGAAATTCAGGGCTTTAACCCAGTTTTAGCAAATTAAAACCACCACAACTCAATAATAGGACATCGGCACCACTAAGGTTAATGTCCGGAAGATTTGTGTAGTACCCAAATATATTATACATAACTCCTTCACGTGTTGGCTTTAGAATTACAACAAAATATCAGTTGAACAATTTTATATTTGACTTTTTTTTTCCGATAGACAATCCACTTAAACACATGAGCTAAAAATAACAGTAAATCTACTAGCTGAGAACAGTGTGAATTTTCCCTTTAACTACTTTCAGTAGCAATAATGTATTCCTTAAAAATGTCTAAAGTTGCATAGGTCTAGCATGTTCTACTGGGAAAACAAAGCCAGAAGTTAGTCTTACCAACCAGCCTTATTAATAACTTGTACAATTGATGAAGGCCCATATCACACTTTGGAACATTCCAGAGCAGGAGTGGAGACGCCTCCGAAGGCACTCGAATCTCAAACTCTGTCAGACTTGTGCTTCATGTTCAATAGGTTCATAAAGTACTTTAGATTAGTGATGTCCTTTTTTTTGGTCATTTATCACTAATACATGCCAACTATACGTAGCCTTTCTTTTCTTCTTTCTTTTTTTTGGCGGGGGTACTAGGGATTGAACCCGGGGCATTCTACCTCTGAGCTACACTCCCAGCCCTTTTTTAAAATTTTGAAACAGGGCCTTGCTAAGTTGCTGAGGCTGTCTAAGTTGCTGAGGCTGGTCTCCAACCTGCAATCCTCCTGTCTCAGCCTCCCAAGTAGTGGGATTACAGGTGTGTGCCACTGCGCCTGAAAAACTTTTCTATACTAATTAGAAAGTTGTTTGCTGTTAGCCTTCATATCCCGACCATCAAATTTCCACATCAGTCTGGCCCCTGGTCCCTTTCCCTTAATCTATATACGTCCCTGCTCTCCCCCGTCAGATAAGGCAGACAGCCCGCGAGCTGAGCTTGTTTGGTGCCTGCTGAATGACAGTCCTAGTGAGACGAGCACTGCTTCCCTCCTCGTCGTCCGCTTTCCCTAGTTTCCCAGATTTTGCTTCTTGCCCTTCTATGCTCCCGTCTGTTTTCTCCTTTGGGCTTTTTCTCATGTATCTAATAAAACACTCCAGCTCTCGGAGTCTGTTCTCCGTCTCTGTGCTCACCACACTGCGCATTGCTGCTCTTCCTCCTGGCGCTTGACCGGGGCGCTCCTCTCTCCCAGGCCACCAGCCCCACCGGCCTCTTCCCGCCTCTCTGTTCCTGTGCTCTTCTCTTCTTCACTCCTCTGTCTGGCCTCTTCCCTGTCCCAGCTCTCACCACAGCTGGCCCCTAGGACTCCCTCAGTCCTCCTTGCCTCATGTTTCTCCTTGTTCTTTCTGTATGTCATCTCTATATTTCTTTTTTTTTTTTTTGCGGTACCGGGGATTGAACCCAGGGGCGTTCTACCTCCGCGCTACACCCCCGGCCCTATTTTTTTATACTTTATTTTGAAACCGGGTCTCACGAAGTTGCGGAGGGCCTCACTAGGTGGAGAGACAGAGAGAGAGAGAGAGAGAAACGGGGGGGGGAGAGAGAGAGAGAGAGAGAGCGCTGAGGCCGGCCGCGAACCCGGATCCTCCAGTCTCCACCTCCCAAAGTACTGGGATTACAAGCGTGCGCCACCACGCCCAGCATCTCTATATTTCTAACTCACTCCTCAGCTTCTGTGTGGCAAATACAAAAGCACGGGAACAAACAGAGGTGTCACAATGAGCTATAACAGAAAGAAGATTCTGCCATTGAAACTTCATATGAGTGCAAACTATAGTGCTTTGGAGGCAATTACTTTTAAAAATCAACATAAAATGTTTCATGTTTACATGTTTTATTGGGACAGGTTCTAAGGTGTTTTTGTCCCTAGAGATTTTATATATATCATCAATCAATTATTTTTTTATTGTTTATATATTTACTTATTTTGGTACTGGAGATTGAACCCAGGGGCATTCATCTCTGAGCTATACCCCCAACCCTTTTACTTTGAATTTTGAGACAGGGCCTTGCTAAGTTATTGTGTGCTGGCCTCAAACCTGAGATCTTCCTGCCTCAGCCTCCCAAGTACTGGGATTACAAGAGTGTGCCACTGTGCCTGGCTTGTCCCAAAATATAAAAAACATTCTTGATTTTAAAAAAAGACATGATAAAACAGACTGGAGAGAAAATTCTGATTCTTCAAAAAGAATATTTTTTTAGATAGTCTAAGACTAAGCCCAACGATAAAGCCCATTCCAGCCATTTTGAACTGTTATTTTAAGGAGGGTGCCTTAAGACCTCAAGAATTCTTACAGCTAGGCCAGGCCTGCCACGGAAGACGCTCAGGCTCTGCCCGGGGAGGACGGGTGAGAGTGGAGGGCCAGTCTCTGAAAAACTCCCAGCAGAGTTCTCACTACACTTCAACATGGTCCCAGGGCTCTGGAACTTTAAAACTTGGTTGTTTTACTTTAAGTAATTTGCCATGCCACCCAGTACACGCCTCTGTGAGTGTGAGACTTCCAAACCCTTTTGGTGATGAGGACTGTCTTTGTTTTCCCATCACAAAATGCCTTCTCTGTTCCCTAAGGGCTGAAGTCCTATTTCCTAAAGCTCAGACTCAACAGGGCCTCCTACTGGATCTTTCTCTTCCTGCGCTAGCTGCCCGGTGCGCCTTCCTTCACTTCCTCTACCCAAGAAGCAGCCTCAACCAGCACGCCGATCAGTGTCCCCTTCAGGGGTGTCTCTTCCTCTAGGATGAGGTCCAGGTCCCTTAGTTCAGCATTCAAGGAATCTGGAAATTTGTCCTCAAATACTATACCACTAAGAATGCCTATGAATTCTTATTACACACCCCATCTTTAATGGATTTCGTTTCTCAGGACTATGCTAAGGTATTAGGACTTCTGTCTCCGTGTTGTCTAATTCCAAATCCACCCTGCACCCTGGCCTTCAACAACCACCTTTCTCCTTCATTTGGCCTGAGCGCTGTCCTTTAAGCCCAGTTCAGTCCGTCTCCTGTGTAAATGCTCTCTGACCATCTCAGCCATATCTCCTCTCCTTTCCTTTCTTTTCTCTCTTTATTCTTTGCATGCTAAGTAGGCATTCTAGCACCGACCTACCACCCTAGCCCTATTTCTCTCCTTTCTTTGAAGGCTTACAAGCTCTTGTTACTTGTAACATGAATTTGATAGTTTGCCTTTTTTTGGTTATGTGGCAATTCGTGCGTGTATATTTTGTTTTATCTTTCAGCAGGCTCTAATAAGTGGTATGGCAGAAACGGCATGGCCTGGTGTTAGAAAGACCTGGTGTCAGCCTCAGCTCCTCCTCTCTGCAGCTCTGTGAATGAGGTATGTAGTTAAACCTTCTCAGGTTCAGTTTCTTCATCTGTGAAGAAAGGAATACTACCTCCTCCATCAGGCGAAGGTGAGGCTTAAGTGAGACAAAGCATGCAGTGCCTGGAGGGGGCCTGGCCAGGCAGCTTCTCAATGAAACTTTGTCTCTTCTCTTCTCCCCACAGTTCACCCAAAGGTCAAGAAAGACATGTATTTCCATCTCCATTTGTAGCATAATACCTACGCTAAAAATATTTATTAAGATATTAAAGACTAAACCAAAGTTACAACAGTGAATTAAAATCCTCCACATTTCTAAATTCGGGTCAATACAGGGAAGGTGGCCACCTTGCTGCTGGCGCTGTTCACAAACACACTTCTGGGGGCAGAGGACACAGCAGGCACTGTTTTGTCTGAATGGACTGAGATCTTTCAAGGTGCTTTGATCATAGATGAGTTGTAGCACTGTGTTTATTTACAAAATAGCGATGAGTGGCCTCGTGTATGATCTCCTATCCTACCTAAGCACTGAGTTAAATCTTCTGAAAGCTTATCTCGTTTAACCTTCTCAACACTCCTGTAAGCAGGTGGCTCGTTAGTTCTGTGGTCACATAGCAGCTCAGGAAAGTTCCGTAACATGCCCACAAGGCCCAGCTGAGGAAAGGACTGGCAGGTCTCACGCCCGGCTCTGACTCCTGAGGTCAGGCTCTTAATCACGAAGCTACCGCCGCCCTCCACGTATCTCGGGTACACCTGCCAGCTATGGGCTTGGAATGTTCTTACTGACCTGGGTTCCATCTGCTTCTGTTTTGAGAAGGTCAGTGGATGAGAGCTGGTTGCAGTAGAGGCCTGTGTGTCTCAGTGCCGGATCATTTATCTATGAAAGATAAGACCAAATTACAAGCTAGTTGTTTCAGATAAAGACGAAATTCTTCAATGGGAAACAATCTTATTGATAGAAAAGTAATAGAAGGGCAAGAAAAAAAGCTTAGCAGTTTACTGAATTGTTGTAAGTCCAGAGTGTTTAAGGGAACACGAGGAGAACCTCTGGGGAGCTGGTGATGTTCTGCTTCTTGATCTGGGCAGGAGCCATTGAGGCGTATTCACTTTATAAAAATTCACTGTGTTGCATGCTTTTCTGTATATTCTTACATATGGTAGATGATATATAATATGATACATATATGTATATATGTGTATGTGTACGTGTACGTGTATGTATATGTATATGTATATGTAGGTACTGGGGGTTAAACCTAGGAGCACTCTACCTCCAAGTTATACCTCCAGTCCCTTTTATTTTATTTTTTATTTTTATTTATTTATTTATTTATTTTTTTTATTAAAAAAATTTTTTTGCGGTAGTGGGGATTGAACCCAGGGGCATTCTACCTCTGCACTACACCACCGGCCCTATTTTTTTATACTTTATTTTGAAACTGGGTCTCATGAAGTTGCGGAGGGCCTCACTAAGTAGAGAGAGAGAGAGAGAGAGAGAGAGAGAGAGAGACAGAGAGCTGAGGCTGGCTGTGAACCCAGATCCTCCGGTCTCCACCTTCTAAAGTACTGGGATTACAGGCGTGCGCCACCATGCCTGGCCTTATTTTTATTTATTTATTTTTTTATTTTTGGCGGTACCAGGGATTGAACCCAGGGGCATTCTACCTCGGAGCTACACCCCCAGCCCTATTTTTCATTCTTTTTTTTTTTTTGTGGTACCGGGGATTGAACCCAGGGCCGTTCTACCTCCAAGCTACACCCCCGGCCCTATTTTTTATACTTTATTTTGAAACCGGGTCTCACGAAGTTGTAGAGGCCTCACTAAGTAGCTGAGGCTGGCCGCGAACCTGGATCCTCCGGTCTCCGCCTCCCAAGTACTGGGATTACGAGTGTGCGCCACCACACCTGGCTTATACTTTATTTTGAAACCGGGTCTCACGAGGTTACAGAGGGCCTCACTAAGTATCTGAGGCTGGCCTTGAACCCGGATCCTCCGGTCTCCGCCCCCCAAGTATTGGGATTACAAGCGTGTGCCACCATGCCAGGCTCAAGGCCAGCTTTAGACACTTAGTGAGATTCTCAGCAATTTATCGAGACTCTGTTTCAAAAAAAAAAAAAAACAGGTGGGAGTGTAGCTTGGAGGTAGAATTCCTCTGGGTTTAATCCCCAGAACCATAACATAGATAAATAAAAATGGCTGGAGATGTAGCTCGGTGGTAAAGTGTCCCTGGGTTCAATTCACAGTACTGGGGGTGGGGGGGACTGGACAAAATATGTGGGAAAAAGGCACTCAAGATACTGGACAAATAAAAAAGCAGGTAAGGGACAGTGATCCTTAAGAATTGGGAAACAACTGAGCAGTCCCTACTGCAGCAATTGCCCAGCCTATCCTCGGGTTGAAGAGATGCAGTTGAGACCCAAAGGGCAGAACATCAGAGGAGAGAGGCCCAGAGAGGAAGCTCTGGAGTGTGGAGTCCCTCAGTGTTGTAGCTCAGTACTGATCAGCTCTCAGATATAGAGGAAGGATTAGGCAACATGGAATAATTCCCAAAGACCACATGGGGCTGGGACTAGGTCTTGATTCCTACAGCCAGAGTGGACAATGTAGCATCAGGTGCCTCACCAGGTCTTGCCTCATAGTAAGGCAAAACTAGCCCTAGAATGAATACTGTTTATGTTCTGCCAAACACAAAAGCAAGACTTGAAAGGATCAAACTGTTTTTACCTAATGTAACAATTTCCCAGAACAAGGATCAAGAATATTTATAGGAATATGAACAAGGTAAAATTCACATATGTGAGCAATCCCAGTACTTGGGAGGCTGAGATAAGGAGGATCATAGGTTGCAGGACAGCCTCAGCAATGCAGCAAGACTCTCAGCAACCTAGTGAGACCCTGTTTCAAAACAAAAAATAAAAAGGGTTAGGGGTGTAGCTCAGAGGTAGAATTCCCCTGGGTTCAATCCCCAGTACTACACACACACACACACACACACACACACACACACACACACATCAGGCATTCAGTAAAAAAAAAACTGCCAACCATGTAGAAGCAGAAAGATATGACCCATAATGAGAAAGAAAGTCAATCAACTGAAATCAACCCCAAAACAATTCAGATGATAGAACAAATAGGTGAGGATATCAACATAGTTATAATAACCATATCCTGTATGCTCAAGGAGCAAGAGGAAAGACTGAACAGATATGAAATATATGTTGGAGATTGAAAGCTATAAAAAGGGATCAAAATATAACTTCTAGATATGGAACTGCAATGTCTGAGATGAAATGTATGCTGGACAAAAGTAACACATTAGACACTGAAAAATAAAAAATCAGTGAACCTGAAGCTAAGCAATAGATCTAAAATGAAACATCCCCCCCAAAAAAAGACTGAACCTCAGTCCAACACCAAGCCCCCAGCCCAGACCCAGGGAACCAGTGGACGATGGGCAACATCGAGTGGTGTAGTACACGTGTAACTGGAGTCTCTGAAGGAGAAGAGGGGTGGTAACAGAAAAAAATGCTTGAAGAAGGAATGAACACAAACATTTTCCCAAATTTGAAGACATCCATGAATCAAGAAGCTCAATGAACTCCAGAAACAAGAAATGAAGAAAATATTACCAAGGTATATCATAATAAAATTGCTTAAGTGAGTTATAAGGAGAAAAAAATTTCAAGTTAGCCGGAGAGGGGAAATAACCCATCGTGCACAGAGGAACAAAGAGAAAGAACAGCAGGGATGGCATCAGGATGCTGCAGAGGATTAACATTGTGAATCTTTAAAGCACTGGAAGCTCAAACTGCCAACCCTAGATGCAGGGGAAAGAACACTCAAAGATAAAGGGAAACAAAGACTTTTCCAGACATGCAAAAGCTAAAAGTATTATCAGCAGGAGACCTGCACTAAAAAACAAAAACAAAAAACAAGAACAAAAACCACTAAAAGAAGACCTTCAGACAGAAGGAAAATGATACCAAATGGAAATCTGAAACTGGAAGTGATGACTACATGGGTAAACACACACACACACATACACACACACACACACACACAAAACCATCTTACTCAAATTTGAAAAAAATATAACTGCTTAAAGAAGAAAATAATTACAATGTATTGTGGGGTATGCATCATATATATGGATATAATATAAATGACAGAACAGTACAGGAGGGGACAAATGGATATATATTTTTGTGAGGTTTTTATACTATACATGAGATGATTTCTATTTTTTTATCTTTTATTTTGTGAACCCAACCTGGGGATGTTCTGCCTCTTAGCTATAAATCTTAACCCTTTTTATTTTATTTTATTTTATTTTATTGGTGTTACTGGGGATTGAACCCAGGGGCCTTCTACCTGGAGCTATATCCCCAGTCCTTTTTATTTTTTGTTTTTGAAACAGGGTCTCTCTAGGTTGCTGAGAGTCTTGCTATTTGCAGAGGCTGGCCTCAAACCTGTGATCCTCCTGTCTTAGCTTCCCAAATACTTATATTATAGGCGTGCGCCAACATGCTGGGCTACATGAGGTGATTTTACTATCACTTGAAGATAGTCTGGTAAATGAAAAATATAAAATATAAACTCTAAAGAAACCACTAAAATAACAAAACAGTTATATATAGCTAATAAGTTAACAAAGGAGATAAAATAATCAATTATACACATAAAAAGGCAAAAGAGAAAACAAATGAGATATTTAAATCCAACCATACAATTACCATATTAAATGTAAATGGACTAACCACTCCAATTAAAAAGCAGAGATTAGCCGGGCGTGGTGGCACACGCTTGTAATCCCAGTACTTTGGGAGGTGGAGACCGGAGGATCTGGGTTCGCGGCCAGCCTCAGCGCTCTCTCTCTCTCTCTCTACCTAGTGAGGCCCTCTGCAACTTCGTGAGACCCGGTTTCAAAATAAAGTATAAAAAAAATAGGGCCAGGGGTGTAGCGCGGAGGTAGAATGCCCCTGGGTTCAATCCCCGGTACCGCCCCCCCCCAAAAAAGCAGAGATTATTGAGTTGAATAAAAAAAGACCCAGATACATAAGAAATCCACTTTAAATATAATATTTTACCCAATTCAATATATTTTATTTTTTATTTTTTATTTATTTATTTATTTATTTTTGCGGTACCAGGGGTTGAACGCAGGGGCGTTCTACCTCCGCGCTACGCCCCTGGCCCTATTTTTTATACTTTATTTTTGAAACCGGGTCTCACGAAGTTGCAGAGGGCCTCACTAAGGAGACAGAGAGAGAGAGAGAGAGAGAGAGAGAGAGAGTGAGAGACAGGGAGAGAGAGAGCGAGAGCTGAGGCTGGCCACGAACCCGGATCCTCCGGTCTCCGCCTCCCAAAGTACTGGGATTACAAGCGTGCGCCACCACGCCCGGCCCCAATTCAATATATTTTATAATTTGTTTTAATCTAATGGTGAATAATTCTAATAACTGAATAACAAGCTAACCATGAGGTCAGAAACAATCCTATTCAGTTCCTTTATTTTACTATAAGGTACAAATCACTAAGATCCTAGGGTTTTCCATGATAACCTCCTTAGGATTACTATATAATTCCTGGGAAATATGGATTTAAAAAAATCAACCAAGAATAAATTCTATATAAAAGTTAATCAGTGTTTATATATTTTAAGACTTGCTATAAATTATGGCTACATGGTAGTAGACTAGTCATCACAGTCTACTTAGTGGTTGCTGATCTGAATAATGAGAATAGTAACTACAGGAAGTTACTCTAATAATTTTCTTGAACATCACTTTGAAGTTGGGAATGGTGGTGCACGCCTATAATCCCAGGACTTGGGAGGTTGAGACAGAAGGATGGCAAGTTCGAGGACAGCCTCAGCAACTTAGTGAGGCCTTCAGCAACTTAGCAAGACCCTGTTTCAAAATTAAAATAGTGCTGGGGGTGTAGCTCAGAGGTAGAATGCCCTGGGTTCAATCCCCAGTACCACACACAGAAGAAAAATCTCTCTGAATTTAGTCATGCTCTCCTAAAAATCTGCAGGCTCCAGGACAAACTCCAAATACTCAGAAAGCATACAAACTCCCCAAGAAACTTATCACATAAATTATCTTATAGATATCATATAAATAAATAAATAAAGGCTTTTCAACCTTTATTTCTACCTAGGTTATGTGATGATAGCCAACAGAAATGTTCTTTGGAATTTTCTCTGTTGTTTTTTTTTTGGTGGTAGTGCCTCATGCATGGTAGGCAAGTGCTCTGCCACTGAACTATATCCTAGCCTTCACTTCTCTTTTTTCAGGCTACTTTATTCCACAATGCTTTTCCTCACCAGGCCCTTTCCCCTGTAACCACTCTATAATCAACTGTACACACCTCTCATGTGACACAAACATGTATGGTCCTCTGGGGGTCTACTTCTTACACAGCTGTTTCATCCTATTATTCAACTGATCCATCGTTCATGTTGTGTCTCCTCAATGTGTCACTATGTGTGTCCCATAGAGCTATCTTTGTATATAGTAAGCTTAATAAATGCTTAAGTTAAAGGTGGAAGTGAAGAAAATGTGTTCAGAATATAAAGGAGTATTCCAAGCCAATGTGTGTACCATTTTATAATAAATCAACAACACTCAAATTTCATGAGACTAAAGTCTGCCGAAATTTCCATTGTATGTCCCAAGGGACAGTAACTATCAAAAGACAGTAGGAAGGAATCAAGAAGTGTGGTTATTTCTGGTGAGTAACTGCCAACATACCTGATTCTCCTTGGGACAGTGGACTGTGGTGTGGTGTGGTGTGGTGTGGTGTGGTGTGGTGTATAGCAAGTGTGTCAGCTGTTCCACTTACCTGCTCGGGGCACACAGCATTCATTCCTGGCATCTGCAAAGAGCTCATCTGCATCTGGCCCATCATTGGGTTCATGTTCTGAACATTTGTGTTTCCACCTGCCATGGACACGGTGATGCTCATGTTGTTGTACACTCCTGGCTGCGCAGGTGTGGGCTGGTTCTGGACAGCTTGACTGAACACACTGTTAACTCAAAAACAATCCAGATTACATCCACTGATCGTGAACATGGAGATAATGGAACCAGATTCTATTTTTAAATTATTAGAATTCCAAAGAAAATTCTTAAGTTACATGTAAGACAATATCTTCTTACAATATATCTGAATATAATTTAGATTCCTTTTGGACTCTGTCCAATGGGTTTAATGACTGAAAAGAACTCATTTTGAGTTGTAGTTATTTTTTCAGCCCTGAACATAGAAAGCTTCATGTCTTTTTGTGTGTGTGTGTGTATGGTACTGGGGATTAAACCCAAGGGCATTCTACCTCTGAGTTACATCCCCAGCCCTTATTTTTTTAAGTTTTTATTTTGAAACATGGTCCTGCTAAGTTTCTGAGAGACTTGCTAAGTTGCTGAGGCCGACTTTGAATCTGCAATTCTCCTGTCTCAGCATCCCAAGTACTGGGATTACAGGCGTGCGCTAGCACGCCTGGCACTGACTTCCTTTTTCACGGTCAAGTTCTGGATTGTTGTCATATCAAAGACCTCAAATGTGAAATCAGTTTGTATTAATAGGTAGAACAGTATGGAATAAACTCAAGTAAATTTAACCTGAAACACTTTTTTTTGTGGTACCGGGAATTGAACCCAGGGGCATTCTACCTCTGAGCTACACCCCCAGCCCTATTTTTTATTCTTTATTTTGAAACAGGGTCTCACTAAGTTACGAAGGGCCTCACTAAGTAGATGAGGCTGACGGCGAACCCGGATCCTCCGGTCTCAGCCTCCTGAGTACTGGGATTACAAGTGTGCACCACCACGCCCGGCTTCAACTTGAAACTTTATATTTGAATCCTGAAAATTTTCAGTGATACAAATATACACATCTAATGAAAAATTACATGAATTTTGTAAGATCTATAAAACACCAAATTCTTTATGATTATAAATCAATTGTTAATTTTGGAGAATTTGATTCCAAAAATGATTTCCTCCATAATGACTTATTTATTCTTTGTTAGCTCTCAAGTGGTAAGCAGGATATATTGACATTTACGGCTTCTAGTACAGTAAGATAATGATACTGAAATTACAGGCCAAGAAACAGTCTATTCATGTCTGAAGAAAAGTAGCAAATTCTCCTCCCAAGTAATTATAAAACACAAATACCCATAGAAAATTATGTACCCAGGAAATGGTCAATAATGCATTTGTGAACCATTAATATCTGAATAGTGTATATGCTTGTGGGGCAATGTTCCCACAACTAAAGGCAAAGAAAAAACCTATTAGTCTATGCTCATTTTCTAATGAGGACATTTCTGCCTAGACAATGCTCATTTGTCAACCGATGCACACATCACCACTGTGGAGGAGCCAGGCGTAAGCTAATGCCTGCGGAAGCTTCAAGGACTGCAGTGATGTCATACTTACTGAAAAAATGTTTAGGGCTTAATTTCTTTTCAAGTTTATATTTGGGACTATATATTAGCTTAAGCTCTTTAGAAGTGTTCCTGCCAATAGTTCCATTTTAGTTCCTTCTATCACAGGAAGAAGACCACGTCCTGCTTGCAGTCTGAGTCACTGTCCTAGGTCCTGGAGAGGACAGCTGGGCTCACTGGCACCTTAAGAGCGATGCCTGCAGGACCCCTCCCTCCCTCACTCTGTGTTCCTGTCTACCTTGGGGAGATGGTCATGGTTTTCTCAGGGTAACACCAGGTATTTGGCAACCCCTCAACAGAAGGATATGAATTGCGTCTTTCATAAGATCTACAAAACACTGAATATTTTATGATTATAAATTGATGGTTAATTCTGGAGAATTTGATTCCCAAAGTGATTTTCCCCACAATGGCTTATCTATTCCTAGTTAGCTCACAAATGATAAGCAGGAAGTAATGACATTCACAGCTTCCAGTACATTAAGGTAATCATACTGAAATTAACAGGCCAAAAAAATGGCCTATTCATGTCTGAAGAAAAGTAGCAAATTTTCCTCCTAAGTAAGATACTGGCCCGGAGTGGGTTCTACAGATATTATAAGTATTAATAAGCCGGAAGGAGGTAATGGTTGAATGAGTCCATGAAAGAAAAGGTTAATCAACAGGATTGTTTGGCCTATAAAATGCTAACAAGCCTTGGGTCTCTCCCTTCAGATGAGTGTTGCACAGGAACACAGCCCAGCTGTTTGGTTTAACCCTTTCTCTCTCTTCTTCTTTATTTTGAAACAGGGTCTCACTAAGTTGCAGAAGGCCTCTGCAACTCTGGCATAGTGCATGTGTGTGAAGTGCTACTTGCTCTACAGGACGGAGACAAAGAAATAAAACAAAGTCCTGCCTCTTAGGATCCTTATATTCTAGTTGGAGGAGATCGACCATACTATCAGGTGTTAATCACTATGAAGAAAAGTAAAGAATGAAAAGGAGGGTCCAAGGGTGGAAAATGGTATTGTTTCAGAAATGATGGGCTGGATATGGGGGTGTGCACCTATAATCCCAGCTACTCATAAGGCTGAGGCAAGAGGATCACAAAATTGAGGCAATTTTGGGCAACACAGCAAGATCCCATCAAAACAAAACAAAAAAATCCCAAAATAACGGCCAGGGAAGTGTGATAAGGTGAATTTAATGCCTATGTCTAATAAGATCACATTTAAGGAGAGATTTAAAGTTTGAGAGAAGCCGGGCATGGTGGCGCACGTTTGTAATCCCAGCCTTTGGGAGGCTGAGACAGGAGGATCGCAGGTTCACGGCCAGCCTCGGCTACTTAGTGAGACCCTTCGCAACTTAGTGAGACCCTGTTTCAAAATAAAGGATAAAAAATAGGGCTGGAGGTAGAATGCCCCTGGGTTCAATCCCCAGTACTGCAAAAAAAAAAAAAAAAAAGTTTGAGAGAGCCAGGCGTGGTGGTACATGTCTGTAATCCCAGTACATGGGAGACTGAGACAGGAGGATCACAGGTTCAAAGCCATCCTTAGCAGCTTGGTGAGACCCTGTTTCAAAAATAAAAAATAAAAAGTGCTGGGGGTGTAGCTTGGAGGTAGCATGGCCTAGGTTCAATCCCCAGCACCAAAAAAATATAAATAAATAACTAAATGTGAGAGAGGAAACCAGGTAGCTACTAAGGGAAGACCATTCTAGTAGAGGGCTTAAAAATGCAAGGTCTTGAGTTTGCAATGGACTTGGCACATCTGAGAAATGGAAGAATAATCAGAAGCCAGTGTAGCTTAGGAAGCGACCAGGAACAAGACAATGCAGGGCTTTATAGGCCCTATTTTGTATTTTGAGTAACTTGGGGCCTTCTGGAGAGTTCTGAGTAAAGGGCTGGCAAACTGCCTCTCATGTGACCATGTAGAGATTAAGCCAGGCTGGCACAAGGGTGGAACCAGGAGACAGCAGGCTACTGCAGTGGTCCAGGGAAAAGGTGATGGTGGCTTGCATTATAGTGCACAGTGAAGTAGGTAAGAAGGGAGAGCTGCTAAGAAGCTGACACGATTGGCTGATTTGTTTGATGTGGGATGTGAGAGAGAGACAAGGTTTTTCTTCTGGATGATTAGAAGAATGGAGTTGTCATTTACTGAGACGGGGAAAGTAGGACAGGAGCAGGATTTAGGGAGAACATCACACTCTAGTTTTTGTCATGTTAGGTTTGAGACGACTTTAGACTCTAAGTGGAGATGTTAATTAGGCAGATGGATATACAGTATGGTGTGCAGGGGAGCTGTCTAGGCTGGAGACTTAAATCTGATAGTCATAAGCATAGAAATAGACATTTACAGTGAGAAGATTGGATGATGTAACCAAGGGAGCAAGTAGATGTGGGGAAGAGCTTCTAGAATGATCCCTGGAGGTCAAGGAGATGACCTCACTGAAAATGATGGTCTCCAGCAAGAGAGACTAAGAAGTAGGAGGAGAAGCCGGGCATGGTGGCGCACGCTTGTAATCCCAGTACTTTGGGAGGCGGAGACCGGAGGATCCGGGTTCGCGGCCAGCCTCAGCTCTCGCTCTCTCTCTCTCTCTTTCTCCCTCTCTCCCTCTCTATCTCTCTCTACTTAGTGAGGCCCTCCGCAACTTCGTGAGACCCAGTTTCAAAATAAAGTATAAAAAATAGGGCCGGGGGTGTAGCGCGGAGGTAGAATACCCCTGGGTTCAATCCCTGGTACCGCAAAAAAAAAAAAAAAAAAGTAGTAGGAGGAGAGTGGCCTTTCTTAAGAAAGAAAGTTGTCCCAGAAACCAAATGAAGAAAGAGCTTCAAGAAATGATAAATGCTCAAATATGTCAAATGCCACCAACAGCATTGCGTTTGGCATCGTAGAGGACATTAACCACCCTGATAAGAAAACTTCTGGTAGAATGGTAAGGATGAAAGCCTGACTGTTCAACAAGAAGTGGGAGGAGAGGAGGTGGATAGAGTACAGTTTTGAAAGGAATTAAGCGTGTGTGCGTGTGTGCGTTGCTGGGGATTGAACTCAGGGCCTTGCACATGCTAGGCAGGTGGTCTACCACTGAGCTACACCTCCAGCCTTCCACGCCATATTTAAATGCTTAGGTGGAGGTATGAGGGAGAGTGGATTTCGGTAAGGGAGAGCTGGGCAAGGAGGCTGAGAGTACCTGTGCGGGAGTAATTAGAATGATGGACATGGATCAAAGGTGAGCTTAGGAAGTTAGGACTAGAATGCATTAGAAGATTAAATTCCTCTGGCACGTTACAGAGACAGTTCCATCCATCCCTAATTTATACACAGTCCTCTGAGAACTACATAGTTCTCTAACAAAAAGATTTCCTCGCTCACCTTTCGATGAACTTTAAGAGACTATGGCCTTATGTTTTCAACTTTAACTGCCTTACTTATTATGTTGTCAGATTAAATGGCTTCCCTGTCATTAGAACCAAGACACAACCAAATTAAAATCCTTATAAAACGCAAGTGATGTGTGAAAAGTTCAGCAGCCAGGATTTGGAAAAAAAGACTTTACTGAGATAATTCTAAGAAAATGGGTAAGATGAGGCTACTGAAAATCCAGATATTAAAAAGAAGTAAGGCAGAATCTTTCAAACACACTGAGAAGAGTGAGACCTGTGTGCCCACTACTCAACTCTATTAATTCTAACTTTTTTTGGGTGGTACTAGGGATTGAAGCCAGGGGTGTTCTATCTCCAAGCTACACCCCTACCCCCATTTTTAAATTTTTTGTTTTTTAAACAGGGTCTCGCCAGGTTGTTGAGAGTCTTGCTACTTTGCTGAGGCTGTCCTCAAACCTGCGATCTTCCTGTCTCAGCCTCCCAAGTACTGGGATTATAGGTGTGCAACACCATGCCTGATTAAATTCTAACATTTTAATAAATAGTCTTGGTTTACATTTGTAAGATTTTCAAATATTCTTATAAAGAAAGACTAAAAAAATCCATTTCTACATGTGTCCCAAGCAAGCTGTTGCTGATAGGAGTTGATCACATTCTTTGGGTGTGCTGGGGATAGGATGAAAAACCACTTTTCTCTACTGTAAAAATACACAAATTTGCTTTAACAATGATTTGATATTTCAAACATTTAAAAGTCATTATCTTTCTTTCTATAAAATTTAGTTCCTTCCATTATACAAATGGCAACAGCCAATAATCTTCTACTTAGACTGTGAAAATACAATCGGCCCGTGGAAACCTGGCTGCTCTGATGTGCCGCAGGGTGTCAGGGATGTTCATGTACAAGAGCGCCCCCTTACTTGTTGTTTCCTATAGCTCCTTGCTGCCAGGCCTTCATGTCTGGAGACTGGTACCCAGAAGCGGGCGGGGTTTGCTGGAGCAGAGAGCTCTGAGGAGGAGGGATTGGCATCGGCACCATGGAGTTCCCAGGGCTTAGAGACGGAGCAAAGTTGGCTTCACCTTGGGGAACCATTCCTGAAAATTGACAAAAATTAATTTACCATGAATACTCTATAAATTTATTAACCCCATAGAAGGAAAAAATTAAAATAATCTATCATAATATATTTAGAAATATCTTCTTCAACAGAGAAAAGATAGTAACTTAAAATAAGGCAGGAAATCTTTGACTGATAAATAAACATGTTTGGAAGAATACTTTTCATTCATCAAGATGTTGATTTGCATAGTAGGACTATGTATTTTTTTTCCTGTTCTTTTTTGCTAACATAATTTTTCCCCTCCTGTGGTACTGGATATTGAACCCAGGGGTATTCTACCTCCGAGCTATACCCCCAGCCCTTTAAAAAAATTTTTTTTTGAAACAGGGTCTCGGTAGGTTGCTAAGAGTCTTGCTAAGTTGCTGAGGCTGTCCTGGATCCTGCGATCTTCCTGTCTCAGCCTCCCAAGTACTGGGATTATAGGTGTACAGCACTGTGCCCAGCTTCCATTGTTATGTATCAAGTTTACTAATTTTTCTTCTGTAATTTTAATCTACTGTTTATCCCATCTAGTGTGTGTGTTTTTTAAATCTCAGCTACTATGGTCTTATTCTCTATAAGTCTGAGTTTGGTTTTATTGGTATCTTTCATGCCTCTACTTAGCATGTTCAAATTTTCTTCTAGTTTCTTAAACATACAGAATAAATTTATAGTTTATAATTACTCTTAAGTTCCTGTCTACTAATCTTATCATCTGTGTAATTTTGGATGGTTTTTGATCGATTTTTTCCCTTATTATAGGTTGTATTTTCCTGCTTCTTTGTATACCTGGTAGTTTTAAAGTCAGATTTCAGATTTGTGAATTTTACCTGGTTAGGAGTTGGATTTATTTATTTATTTATTGGTACTAGAAATCGAACCTAGGGGCATTCTACCTCTGAGCTGTACCCCCAGTCCTATTTTACTTTAAAACAGGATCTTACTTAGTTGCAGAGGACCTCACTAAGTTGCTGAGTCTGGCTTCAAACCTTCAATCCTCCCGTCTCTGTCTCCCAAAGGAGCCGGTTTTTTTGCAGTACCGGGGATTGAACCCAGGAGCATTCTACCTCTGAGCTACACCCCCCAGCCCTATTTTTTTATTCTTTATTTTTGAAACAGGGTCTCACTAAGTTGCAGAGGGCCTCACTAAGTAGCTGAGGCAGGCCGTGAACTTGGATCCTCCTGTCTCAGCCTCCCAGGTACTGGGATTACAAACGTGTGCCACCACGCCTGGCCTGGATTTTTAAAAATGCCTTTAAGTATTTCTGACCTTTCTGGGTTGTGGTGAGGTTACATGGAAGCAGGTTCACTGTTTTGGATCTTGTGTCTAGTGAGACAAGAGCAGAGTTTGCTCCACTACAGAGGCCAAACACCTCTGAGTATTCTACTCTATACCCCATTAGTTGCGAGGTCTTTTTATTTGGGCTGGTGGGCAGAGGAACTGTGTGAACTCTGAAGTGTGCTCCCTCTCATCTTCTCAGTGGCTTTCTCTGGCCTTGCTCTGTGCACAGACACACGTGCACGCTGACCGTCTCGGCTGAAGCCTCGCGTGGACCCTCTGCACCCTCCCTGGTGCTCTCTCTTGCTCGCTGCAGCTCTGCCGTCTCTGGTATTGTACCCTGTAACCTCCAGCTGTCTTGCCTTTCTCAGCCTCCCAGCGCCTCTGCCGCAACCCAGGGAAACCACCGGGCTCCTGCTGGAGTCTCCCTCCCTGCCACACGGTCTGGACCATTTCCAGAACTGTTGTTTAAGGTATTTTGATATTTTGTTGGTTTCAATGGGAAGATAAATCTGGACCCTGTTACTCCATCTGGGACAAAAGGAGAAGTTGGTAAAGAATGGGTTTCTTTTTATGTTTTTGTTATGCTAACACTCTGTATTCTCTTTCTCAACAAAATTCATCTCATAACGATACAGAAAAAAAGAATGCCATAATTTGATTGCTGATAATTTAGTATAATTCATTCTACTCTTCAGAAAATTGCACATAATTTTGACCTGCCTCTTTCTCTTATCATTATATCACAAGCATGTTTCTGTGTCCTTAATGACTTTGTAAACACAACTGTATAAGCCTAAATAACATTCGATTGCATTCTGTCACTGATAATATAATGGCTTTTCTTTTTGTTTAATTTGCCCAGAGATATATTAGTTTACTCACTTTTACTTTCCCATGGGCTATAATTTTAAAAATATTTTACATTTTCTGTGAAAGTTATGATTCACATAGATTTTCTATAGTTTTTCCACTAATGCTTAATTACTTTTTTGAGGGTAAAGACAATTTAAATAAAGCTATGTATTTTCTTCTTGCTGTTTCTTCTATGTGTAATTTAGTCTCTGGAAATAATTTTGACTTAGATATATGGAGAAATATTTCTTTCATTTATGACTCTTCTATGTAGATAATCTTTGCACTAATTCTACATTTTAAATTTTAACTATTTTAGTTGTGGCCCTTTAAAATAATTGTACGTAATGTACTTTAAATATTATTTATGATGAAATAATTTCTTTGAGATATATAAATGTGAGGGGAAAAAGATACTTATCATATTCTGGATATTATTATGTGGGATCAAAGTTAACCAATAAATAAGAGACTCCACATACATTAGCATTCTTTTTTTTTTTTTGGTGCTACTGGGGATGGAACCCAGGGGCATTCTACCTCTGAGCTACACCCCCAGCCCTATTTTATTTTTATTTTGAGACAGGGTCTCGCGGTAAGTTGCTGAGACTGACTCTGAACTTGCGATTCTCCTGTCTCTCCCAAGTACTAGGATTATAGGCGTGTGCCGCCATGCCCAGCTCATTAGCATGCTTCCTGATATTTCTTTCTGGTATCATTTCATCTAACTGTCCATGTTAGAATAAACAGTTTTAGTTAAGATATTATTTGGTTTTTGATTGTTTTTGTTTTGCTTTTTAGTATTGGACTTTTAAGTTTATATTATTATTATTATTTTGTGGTACTGGGGTTTGCACCCAGGGGCATTTTACCTCTGAGCTATATCCCCAGCCCTATTTAATTTTTTTATTTTGAAACAGGGTCTCACTAGGTTGCTGAGGGTCTAGCTAAGGTGCTGAGGATGGCCTCAAACCTGAGATTCTCCTGTCTCAGCCTCCCAAGTACTGGGATTACAGGCATGCACCACCATACCTGGCTAATTTTATTATTATTATTGTACTCTTTTTTTTTGGTACTGGGGATTGAACCCAGAGGCATTCTACCTCTGAGCTATACCCCCAGCGATATATTTTTTTTTAAACAGGGTCTCTCTAGGTTGCTGAGAGTCTCGCTAAATTGCTAAGGCTGGCCTTCAACCTGTGATCCTCCTGTCACAGCCTCCCAAATCCTGGGATTACAGGCGTGCACCACTATGCTTGGCTTGTAATTTTATTATTTTTTAAAAGACCTTCTTAATGCAGTTTTAAGTTCAAAGCAGAGTTGATTAGAAGGTTCGGAGATTTTTTCCCATATAACCTGTGCCCCTCACGTGTACAGCTTCCCCCATTGGGACATGTGTCAAAACGGAAGAAAATTGGTGTACATGGATACACCATTGTCATCCAGAGTCCATAGTTTGTTTATATTAGGGTTCACTCTTGGTGTTGTACATTCTATGGGTTTCAACAAATGTGTAGACATGTACCCACCATTGCAGTATCATACAGAATAGTTTCACTGCCCTAAAAATCCTGTGAGATGACCTGGTTTTAGTAGAAAGAAACAGCTTGTGGTTAATGAATTAGAGGGAGAGTTAGAGTTCTCATCCCAGTTCTTCTCCCACACTGAACCTTGGACTTCTTGGACTAGATAATCTAGCTCCTTCTACTTAAAAAAATCCTACATTTCTATCTTTGCCTAGACCATGTTAACTCTCTATGCTGGACCATAACTAGCATCACAGCCATTTGCTAACAGCGACTAGAATTAGAACTCATATTTCCATTTATTTCTTCAAAGATATATTAAGCAACTGCTCACTGCCAGAGCACTGCGCTTAGTACTGGAGAAACAAAGATTAAAAAGGTCACACTTCGCTCATGGAAGGAACTTGCTATTTAAAAAGAAAGATAGCTAGGTTAAAAAGCGATTGTACAGGGTGGTGAGTGTTTATGATTGGCAGTATCAGGGAAGGATTTCCAGAGGGCTTGTATCTGAGAGGAGGGAGGACAAGGAATGAGACAGGTGAGGGAAAGATAATTTAGACTGAGGGTGCAGGAAGCACAAAGGCTTAGAAGTAAAAGAGATTGTGGTAAGTGTTCTGTCTCAGAACTTGAGACGTTTGTTGTAGCTAGAACACAGGGGAAGTGGGGCTGATGAATCTGGCTTGGGAAAAGTTTCTGGTACCGGTGAAAAATGAAAGCATGTCTGTCGAGTAGACAGCTGTACGCATGAGCCAAGGTTTGGTTTTGAGACACAGAAAGGAGCCAGGCATAGTGGCGCACGCTTGTAATCCCAGTACTTTGGGAGGCGGAGACCGGAGGATCCGGGTTCGCGGCCAGCCTCAGCTTTCTCACGGTGTCTGTCTCTCTCTCTCTCTCTCTCTCTCTCCTTAGTGAGGCCCTCCGCAACTTCGTGAGACCCGGTTTCAAAATAAAGTATAAAAAATAGGGCCGGGGGCGTAGCGTGGAGGCAGAACGCCCTTGTACCGCAAAAAAAAAAAAAATCCCCGGTACCGCAAAAAAAAAAAAAAAAAAAAAGACACAGAAAGGAGTCATTAGCATGTAGAGGTCCCTGGAGCAGAATTAGATGCTGTCAATGAGGAGGAAGAGGTGGGCTAGCATGTTTACTGCAGTCCAGATAAGAGGAGTCTCTAGGAGTCTCTGGATGGGCCTCTAGGAACCCATGAAATGGGAGTGACATTAAAAAAGAAATCCCTCATTTACTGTTAATATTGCCTTTGTATAAAGCGATTTTTAAATGCATAATTCTGAACTTATGCATTTGACATCATGGCATAAAAAGGCTGGGAAAGTTTCATTTTTTAGAAATATAAGAAAATATACCCTGCCATTACTATTAGCTATATTTTTTTTTTTGGTATTAGGGATGGAACCCAGAGAGCTTCTACCTCCAAGTTATACCCCCAACCCAATTTTATTTTTTATTTGGAAACAGGGTCTCGCTAAGTTTCAGAGGGTTTCACTAAGTTGCCGAGACTGGCTTCGAACTTGTGATCCTCCTGTCTCAGCCTCCCAAGTACTGGGATTACAAGTGTGCGCCACCACGCCCGGCTCTATATGTTCACTTAATTTGGGTCTATAGTAAGCTGAAAGATGCTAAAGTAAAGGATGTAAAGCAAAACTATCATCTTTTGGTTTTACTGTCAATCAAATACAAGGATCAGTGAACTTTTTTTTTGCAGTGTAAATATTTTTAGTCTTGCAGGCTATAAGGTTTCTTTAACAACCACTTAACTCTGGTGTAAAACCAGCCATAAGATAAACTAGTATGTATGTGAACACAGTAAACTAGTGAGCATAGCTACATTCCAATAAAACTCGATCAAAACATGTGGGCTGGAACAGGCTTAGGGACCTGAGTTCACCAAAGCCCTGAGACATGCTGGGACATATATATTTTAATACTTTTGTGTAGCAAGTTTACTGTCAGTAAAAGCATAAAATCAACAAAGACCAAAGAGCCTTTACATCCAGATTTCCTTAAGCTATAATAAACATTTTTTTTAATTTAAAAGATTGAAAAAGAGTGATTTGAAAAGGTTGAAACTTTTCCAGAACTTGAATTTACTGACTCAAAACCTGATCTTGAAGCCCTCTAACCAGACCATTGATTATATTGGAGCAAATTTCTAATTTAGAGTAAAAGAAGTTAAAAATATTGTATCTTAAATGCTGTTATTTCCTCCAGAAAAGCTAATAATTTTTTTCAGTATTATTTTGGAGCAGTTCATGGAGGAACTAATAGCTTCACAATTTCATTTCAGTCTGCAAATGGGTGAAACTATTGCTTTTTTCACTGTATCTACTTTCTGGGTTTTGTTTGTAGCATGAATGCTGACTTTTTTAAAGTTTTTTTTTCCCTTTTGGTACTGGGGATGAACCTAGGGGCATTCTACCTCTGAGCTACACCCCCAGCCCTTTTTTTTTTTATTTGGAAACAGGGTCTCACTAGGTTGCTGAGGGCCTCGCTAAGTTGCTGAGGCTGGCCGTGAACTTGTGATCCTCCTGTCTCAGCTTCCCACATACGGGGATTAAAGGTGTTTGCCACCATGTTCACCTCATGAAAAGTAATTTTTGTCAATCAAAAAAGTTGGGCTGGAAGAAAAATCTAGGCAGTAGACAGAATACTTATGCTAGGTGGTAACATGCTGCCTGAGCAGGTCAAATAGCAGCCTTCTCATTGAAATGCACTTTTAAAAAACTTAAAATTTCCCTTTCCCTTTCATGTATATGATCAGGAGATTTATTTTCATTTTTTTTTCAGGAACCAGCCATTAATGTGAATATAAGTTTGATTAAACCAGGCGTGGTGGCGCACACCTGTAATCCCAGTACTTGGGAGGCTGAGACTGGAGGATCCTGGTTCGTGGCCAGTTTCAGCTACTTAGTGAGGCCCTCCGCAACTTAGTGAGACCCTGTTTCAAAATAAAGAATAAAAAATAGGGCTGGGGGTGTAGCTTGGAGGTAGAATGGCCCTGCGTTCAATCTCTGGTACTGCCAAAAAAAAAGTTTGGTTAAATATGGTGGATTAATCAATTGTGTACCTATTACAATCTCAAGTAATAGAAAAGAAATTTTTGAAAAGTTACCATCACCCAGGACAAAGAAAATGAAAAGACAGACAATGCAAATGAACAATTAAAAAGGAAAAAACCTTTTGGAAACCAGAACGTTCACTGGGAGGAAGCTATAACCTAAGCAGCTAACAGTGGTGACATTAAGCAGAAGTCTGAGATACTTTCTAGAGCTTGATTATCCTTATGTAAACTACTGAAAACTAAATAATGGAATGAAAACTGAAAAAACTACATGCACATTTTGAGTAAATGCCCTAAAACCCACTGCCTTGGGAGAACCTTCATTAGATCTGATGGGGATCCGTAAAGGGGAAAGTAAAAAAACACGAGAATGTGCTTTGCACACTAAATGTTAAATACTTCACAGCCACATACGTGCTTTTAAATCCCCTAATTTAATCATCTCGGCTATCAAAGGGAGGTGCGCCTCAAACCGTTCAACCGTCTGGTGGAAGGGGCTGGCCTCCAGACTCCACTGCCCGCACCTTTCCTCCGCAGCACGGGGCCGCTGCGTCCGGGAACGGAGACGCACGTGACCCAAGGCCTGCCTGCACCCACCGGTGCCTTACTGCCGGGGAATTACTCAGAAAAGTGCCACACCGGTGCCCCTCATACCTGATCCTGGGTACTGGAAGACATTCTGCTGCATCTGAGGGCTGATTCCAGCGCCGAACTGTCCTCCCATGTTTCCCGCCATGCCTCTGTTCACCATGCTGTTGCGGGTGGCCAAGGATGCGTCAGGATTTGCCGCGAGTTGTGAAAATGGGCTGGTCGAAGCAGGTGGGGTTCCTGGGTTTGTACCATAGTTTGGAGGGTAGGGGAATTGCTGTGGAGCACCCTGAGGAAGACGGGGGTTCCCCATTTGAACTGGCAGTCCAGATGAGGGAGGGAGGTTGTTCCCGAAGCTTTGCTGCCTCATGAGCATGGCTCTTTGCTGCTGGATTAGCTGCCTCTGGCGGTGCTGCTGACTGTACAACTCCCGCTGACGCTGTGCCAACATCTGAGCATTCAGGGGTGGCTACAAAGGAGGAAAAGCCCTCATTTTAAAAAACCATTATAATCACTACCTATTCTGGAAAGCTAATAGGAAAAAGCCTGGTAGCTTGGGGCAATAAAAAAAATATAGCAATTGTCAGTGTACAAGGGAAACTAAAACAGAAAAAGAACAAAAACCTCTTAAGTAATAATCACAGGAAATAAAATCTATTAAGTACATTTTATAGATTAAAACTAGCTGAGAAATGCCAAGATAATATCTGATCATTACAGCTGGCTAAATGCAAATTCCTAATTAAAAGTCACGAAGAACTGAGAAAATATATTCATTAGTTCAAAGAAAATATATTCATTAGTTCTGTAATATAGGCCAAGACAACTGTTAAAAGAAACATAAAAACCATTAAGAAGCAAAAGAAAATGTGCTTAATGACATCTAACCTATTTGTAGTAAACTGTTATGAGACTTTTTCATTTCCAAAAAGTTTATTGTGCTTCAATATGGAGAAACTTAGCTTTTCCCTATTTCTACTGATCATTTACCCCACTCTGTTTAAATAAAATGTGATTATAAATGATTTTCATTTTCTTCATTATTCTTTTCTGCATTTTCCAAATTATCTATGATGAACATGTATTACCTTTACAATTAAAAAAACGACAAATGCCATTTTAAAAGGAAGAACCAAAAGTCTAGAATCCAGTGTCTAACAGATTATCACTTAAAAAGATGATAATTAACTGGGAATAAAAGAGTAAGCAGAAATAAATGGAAACAACTCTTTTATATCATTATTGTAGTGTAAGAATACTCCAGGCATTAGCTTAAGTGCTATAATCACTACGACATGATGGATGAGGGAAGAAGTGGTAAAATTAGGCTGAAATCACTTTTTAGTTTAACAAGCAAAACAACATGGCAGTTCAATAAAGCCTTCCTGAGAAGGTGTCAATTTAGAGTGAGGATCTGATTAAAGCTCCATTAAAATCAAACTTGCCAACGGGATATATGTACTCCAGTTTGGAAGAAACTGAAGAAGAGTTTTGTTTGAATCTTCTCTAAAATCCTTTGTCTCCTAAATTTTTGTATCAACTTGGCCAAGAAAACATAAATAAGTGGTTGAAGCAAAAATAATAAAATATGTGTGGAAGTAAAGTAGGGAGTGAATACTAGATACCATTGAGCAGGCCATCCAGTTCTTTTTAAGTTTAAAGTTCCAGTGGCTTTGGGATTTTAAAGATCTTAAAGTAAGGGTCTTAAATAAAACCTAGAAAATGCTGATGTTCAGACTGGACAGAGGACGCAGGGTCGTTAAGAGAGCTTAGCAATGTGAGTGGGTTTTGATCAGGTTTCAGGTCCATTCACAGTGTCACAGCTGAGGCGTCTTATTACCAGCGCCATTCAGGACAGCAAAATAAAAGTTTTCTACTGGGTCAGCTGGTATCCCATAACAATGACAGTAACAATCAAACAAAACACAGAACCTTTGGCGTTAGATCAAATATCAGTAAAAAGTATCACGAGTAGCTTATTAATTCATTCTAGAAGAAAGCTACAACACAAACATCATTGAAAGCTCAGCTCACAGGTCATATCAAAGACCCTAGAGTGGACACGTTAGCACTGCTGACACCTGGCCCCCTCCCTCGCATACCTGAGGTGTCATCTGCTGCTGCATGCTGGACCTCATGTTAATGCCAACAGGAGCAGTGGTTGCAAACTGGTTCAAGATAGCTTGCCGGTTTTGGTGTATCAACTAAGAAAAATAGAAACAAAGAGAAATCATATTTGGACTCACAAACATAGCATGTTTGTTACCTTAGAGAATAACACAAACTTTTAGCCAGGTGTGGTGGCACATGCTTGTAATCCCAGTACTTGGGAGGCTGAGACAGGAAGATCGCAGGTTCGCGGCCAGCCTCAGCTATTCAGTGAGGCCCTCCGCAACTTAGTGAGACCCAGTTTCAAAATAAAGAATAAAAAAAAAAATAGGGCTGGAGGTGTAGCTCAGAGGTAGAATGCCCCTGGGTTCAATCCCCAGTACCGCCCCCCCCAAAAGAATAACACAAACTTTTTATTGCTTTTTAAAAGTTTTAGTGTTGCGATTTTAGTAACATTATTTCTCAAGTTTATTTGCCAAAAGACTAATAAACCCCAATATTTACTGCCTTCAGAACACTAATATGGCAAAGCATTTAGAAGTAGGACACACACACAAATATATATGTATGTGTGTATACGTGCATATATGTTGACTATGCTTTTTGAAGCACATTAATGGTTATTTCAGGTAAGTAATGGAAGAAAACATACACCAGCCTTAGGTGTTAAAATATCGTGACTAAGAAAGCAAGGAAGCAGTTAGAGCACATTCTGCAAGAACAGGAGGTGAATGGAGAGGGGACTTGCAGGGTCTTCTCACTCGGAGGTAATATGTCTGGTGGGTACAGACTTGGGTAAAATCCAACATGATATCATTAGCTGGAGAGAATTATGTAAGAAACAAATGGTCTGAGAAAATGGATTATTTATTTAACTAGAAGAAGTAATTACTTTAGAACAGCATTTCCCAAATTGGTGCTCTAAAGAACATTGTTCTGCAGGATATTAATAGATGTGCCAGGAAAACAGCATGCTGTGCTGTATGAAGTATTGGAAATGATGGGTTACACAAGGTGAAACAGATCTATTTACTGCAGTAATTTTACGAGACTTTAATTGGCCAAAGCACACTGTGCATCTCCAAGAAGGGGATATACAAGGCAACTTATTTATCATAAACTGTTTTTTTCTGACTTGGAACTATCATCATCTCTCTCCCACAACAATTTCCTGTGGAACACTACTTTTGAAGACCAGTCTAGATCAGGCTAGGGTTCAAGGTCATAGGCATGCCTTAACTTTATTTGGTAACAAAAGAAGTATCCTCAGAAGTGAGATGTCACTATATGCAATTTATGGCTTAAATTTCTTCCGCATTATCTGATAAAAATAAACTATTGGAGAGCTAAAAGTAACAATAATATTAATACTTTAAAATTTTTATTTATTTTTTTTGTGAACTTAGGGCCTTTCAACATGCTATGCAAGCCCTCTACCACTGAGCTATATTCCTAAGTACCTCCTTTTATTTTATTTTTTTTGTTTTTGAGACAGGGTCTTGGTGCGTTGTCCAGGCTGGCCTTGACCTCCTGGGTATATGTGACCCTCCTGCCTCAGCCTTCCAAGTAGCTGAGTCTATAGGCATAGTCTACCACTGCGACTAGCTGCATCCTATTTTATGTTTATATGGTACTTTTATAACTTATAAATTATATGACATATTTTATTCTACTATATGTAAACTAGAAAGCCTATATATGTTCTATAAAAGACTCCAAAGAACTATGAACAGTGATTAAATTTCTCATTGCCAAATAGGCCAACTTTCTTTGTCTACACGGGTTATGAGTATTCATTTAAAATATGACATGAAAAAGGGTTAGACGGACCATCTCAGTTCACTATTTAATCCCAACTATGAATTTACCTATATGACTTTAAACAATATGTTTAAACCGCAATGTACTGATTTTATCAGGTACTGTTATTGCTGATCCACAGCTGTTACTCTTCCCTTCTTCCCTGGTAACAGAATAAGATTTCGTTCAGCTGGGCCTCCAAATCGCATGACTCAAGGGGACCCGTGAGTACTTTAAGTCAATCCTTGGCAACTGGTCAAGGGTGGACATGTGACTCAGTTCTGACTCGGCAGACCTGTCAAGTCTTTTATTTCCTCCTTCCTTTTTTTTTAATGGGGGTGGGAAGAGAGCCAGGCTTTGAAAAGTTTCTTGGCTTTGAAAAGAGACATAAGAAACAGTTTCTTTTCTCCTGCTAGATATAGTTTCATTTAGTGTGATACTTCTAACCACAAGATACCAAGGACTGCAGAGCAAAAAGATAAAAAGGTCCCTGATAGCATCCCTGAACCTCGAAACTAACGACCTGCCTTTATTTTGAGTTGTCTTAATAGTTAAGTCAGGATATTTACTGTTTTGCTGCTTTGGGTTGATCTTTTCTCTTTCTTTGTTGCTGACAGCATCTTAACTGAGCCACTGAGATGAACCCTGGCCAGACCTGTGCACAGACAGCCCTGAAGAGGACACGCATGCGAAACCCGTAGCACAGGCAGTGCAAGTGGAGCTGCTGCCCCATGGCTGAAACAGCAAGACCTGTGCACCGGAACCCAAAGAGGAGGCCTGGAGGATGTGGCGACAGAGAGTTACTGACACTTCTGGGGGCCTAAAGCACAATGATGCAAATATTCTGTTTCATCAGCTTGGTGGATACTTCACTGTGTTGGGCTACCAAGGCCACCAAACTTTGGATGCGCCTCTGTGAGGTTTAAAGGAAGCGAAGAAGAGCAGCATTCTCCCTCTAAGTTACACCCCCAGCCCTACTTTAATTTTTATTTTGAAACAGGGTCTCACAAAGTTGCTGAGGGCCTCACTAAGTAGCCGAGGCTGGCCGCGAACCTGTGATCCTCCTGCCTCAGCCTCCCAAGTACTGGGATTACAGGCAGGCGCTGCCACACCTGGCTATGACTCCATCTCTTTATTTCTCTTTTCCCATTTATCTTCCCTTACTTCTTCTTTGAGTGCTTCATTATACCTCCAGAATTTAAAAAATTCTTTCCTTGTTATTCTATTACTTAAGAATCCCATCTCATCTCTCTCTCATCATCTTTCTCTTTTTCGGTGGAATGACAGCACATTTACTTCATCTACTATATTTGATGAACATCATTTTATAATGGCTAATATTTATTAAGTGCTGCAATATGCCAGGCATTATGCTAAAAGCTTCACATGCTTTATCTCATTTAATCCGTACAACTACCTATGAGGCAAAGGAATTATTAATTAGACTGTTTTTGTAGATAAGGAATTAGAGACTTTAAAAGGGCAAATAATTTGATTAAAGTAACTCACCTACATTTAGAATTGGGAATTGAAACCAAAGCTAATGACTCTTTCAACCATTATATTATACTGCCTTTTGAATATGATTTATCTCCTTCTTTCTCTTCCTTCCTGAATTAGTAAGGCTCCAGGGAATTTCTTTAAACACTTTTATAAAAGCTCAAAGCAATATATGCACACATGGTTAAAAAATACAGAAGGACTGATAACAACAGGAAATAATCTACAACTCTAGTCCCACTCACCACAGATGACATTTTAACTATTTGCTTTTGTGGTCCTTGATGTCTATTTCCACATCTGCTGCTTATACAATCTTAAGTACATTTATGCCAATATACCTACTCATTTCCTGTCATGGGGAGAAGATTTAACTTACAACTCCCAGCCCCCCTCAACTTATATTCTTTCTCCATTCTCTCAATATATCTCTACATGTCAATCTCATGAAATTCAAACAATATAAATAAATTTTATTTTCTGACCCAGGTGCAGTGGTATAGGCCTGTAGTCCTAGTACTCGGGAGGCTGAGACAGGAAGATTGCAGATTCTAGGCCAGTGTGCGGTAATTTAGCAAGACCCTGTTTCAAAATAGAAAGTAAAAAGGGCTCAGGGTGTAGTTCGGTGATAGGATGTTCCTGGGTTCAATCCCTAGTACCACACAAAAAGTTATTTTCTGTTCCAACAATAATAAAGAGTATCTCTTGCTGTTCTACTTTGAATTCTAAGCTATGTCTTTTTATTAATTTAGTAATTGCATGATGTCATATCTAAATAGTTTGTATGTAAAAATGCCCCAAAGTAAATTGCTTCTAGGTAGTAGGTCTCAAAGTGCTTTGTTATGAGTCTTTAATGGAATAAAAGGGTCCCGTATTCTTATCTTAACAGACCAAGTTGGTTCTCTGAGACTTTCATGAAGGTTCTGGAAGTGGACTTGATACTTTTATTGTAGCGACTGGCCGCCTTGATACATGGAGAGTTGGCACAAACCTTTGAGAAGTCTGGACTGGTGAGGAGAGCGCTCACCTGCTGCTGTCCCTGTAATCGCTGTTGCAGCTGAAGTCGCAGCTGGTTAGGTGCAGCCGGGGGTCTGTTCAGAGTTTGCCTGGGCTGCATGCCCATGCCCGGTGAGAAGGCACCTCGGGGAGGTGTCACTTGAACAGGCATAGTACCCAGCGAAGGCTTCTGTCTGACCATGCCTTGGAAAGGGCTCGGGAGATTGGCAGTAGGAGAAGGAGAAGAGTAAGGCTGGGAATACAGGTTGGGTCTGTCGTCCATCATCAAAGGTGGTGTTGCCTGTTGTGGTGGGAATCTCTCTGATAATACATCTAATCCACCCCCCTGTTAAAAAAGAAGCCAGAACATTTTACGAATAAATTTCTGCCAAGAAATGACAAGTGTCGCTATGTAATTTTGGATTTGTGAGCAGCTTATCTCTACAAAGCGTCAACATAATATATTCATTCTGAATTCACGCTCTCTAGAAGTTTATCACCTAAGGGAATCATTTATGAAAGATGCTTTAATCTCAGTAAGGAGATGAAAATAAAGGATCTACATCAATGGAATAAAGCCACAGTTTGAAAAGAACTTCACTGCAAAGAAATCAACAAAGCTTACATTTAATAGGTAACTATGAGAAGTAGAGAACTAAAAAAAGAAAGTAATTAGGCATTTTTCTATCTCAAATACAGAATCTACACTTTTACTTTATTTGAAAAATTCCATAAGCTGATACAGCAAAAGGCCGCAGAGTTGTGGCTTTCAAATGTATTAACTATTATCCACTGCAAGAAATATAATTTAAATTGTGACCATGTACACACAGGCGTGTGTGTAATAGAGTTTCATGAAATGTCACTTCCCCTTTTTATGGGGGCTATGCACTCTGTCTGAACCTTTCTCCATTTAAAAAATGTTGGTCGCAGCCAGGCGTGGTGGCGCACGCTTGTAATCCCAGTACTTTGGGAGGCGGAGACCGGAGGATCCGGGTTCGTGGCCAGCCTCAGCTCTCTCGTTCTCTCTCTCTCTCTCTCTCTCTCTCCTTAGTGAGGCCCTCCGCAACTTTGTGAGACTCGGTTTCAAAATAAAGTATAAAACAAATAGGGCCGGGGGTGTAGCATGAAGGTAGAACGCCCCTGCATTCAATCCCCGGTACCGCAAAAAAAAAAAAAAAATGTTGGTCATGAGCCAGGCATGGTGGCACATGTCTGCAAGTAATAAGTAATACTCCTAGCTACTAGGGAGGTTGAGGCAGGAGGATCCTAAGTTCGAGACCAGCCTGGGCAACTTAGTGAGACCCTGTTTCAAAATAAAATATAAGCTGGGTGTGGTGGTGCACATCTATAATCCCAGTACTTGGGAGGCTGAGATAGGAGGATCTCAGGTTCAAGGAAAGGCTCAGCAACTTAGTGAGACCTTGCTTCAAAATAAAAAATAAAATGGGGCTGGGGTATAGCTCGGAGGTAGAATGCCCCTGGGTATAATATATAATATGATAACATATTATATATATTATATTCTCTTATAATATATACATATTATATGAGAAAAGGGAGGGATGGAGATGTAGCTTAGTGCTTGCCTAGCAGGGGCAAGGCCCTAGGTTCAATTCTCAGTAGTGCAAAAGAAACAAAACAAACAAAAAGAAAAAAAAAAGGAAAAGAAGAAAGAAAGAAAAAAAAAAAGAAATGCTGGTCATGATGCACTAAATTGATTGCATCATTCCACACACAATACCTGAGAAGTCTACCCAGGAAGTTGGAATGTCATGGAATATATGAGCTGAAGACAATATGAATGAATAATAAATTAAGTTTTAAAATAAGAAGTGATTATATAAAACTAGGTTCTATTCTAGCTGGAACTTGTAAGATTCTGTTCTATGAGAATCCAATTCCAAGCTAAGACTTTCTAACTATTTCTAATTATTGTGATACTTTTTGTTTAAAAAGCCCATTATTATATATTTTGATAACTTCTATAAGGGATAACAGATAAAACATTAACTAAAGTGTAGTGGGAACAATATTGAAAAGTCTTGCTTAAAAAAAATCACCTATAGTTTCTCATGGCCGCACCATTTAAATAATGCCAATTATAACAAATACCTGAACAAGCTTGTCAATTCCCAGTGCTCTGTCTAGTTCGGCGAGCTCAGTTTCATCTTTGCCACTCAGGAAGGACACCAGCTGCTCCAGAAGAGCCTTCTCATCGTTCCTCCCTTCTACTGTTGTTGGTGGACACAGAAGCTCATCTAACTGTGAACTAATACACTGGCTGCAGGATCAAAAGGTAAGGAAGTTTCAGACAGACACGGCAAAAAACTATTCAATCCTAAGAATGTGCGCGCACGCATGTGCGCGCGCGCGCGCACACACACACACACACACACACACCCCAAATCTGGTTCTAGAAAATTCTCTGTTGAAATGCTTAGCAATCAATTCTAACATAATGAAATGTTCTATGCTTAATGTGCAGATATTAAAAGAGCATTTAGTATGTAGGTTGAATACATTTTCATTCTTTTGTCAATCATTGAGCTTTTTCCCATATTTTTCATATTAACTTATAGAAATATCCTGAAAAGTTAACTAAATATAGTTAGGAAAAGGGGAAAAGTTTTTAATAAAAGTGAAAAATAAAAATCAAAAACTCTGAAAAAATAATTGAGTCTATATTCATATTTATTCTACTTATTCATTCTGTGGATACCACCAATTATTAATAATTGAGCCATAATCAAAACAATATGTATTATTTTACTTTCAAAGATGATCAACTCATATAGATAATATGACATGATTATCATGTACAACAGAAAGCAAATGGGAAAAATGAAACATGCTGGGTGTTAACAACAAAACAATTTGTTCATTGATTCATGTAGAAAATATGTAGCCAAATCTAAACCACACTCATTACTAACCAGTCTCCCTTTGGTTGCCATGTATGAAATATAATCTGCTATGGAATACAGCTGCCTGTGTGAATTAAGAAATTAAATTCGAATAGGAATGCAACACTGAGTAAATGCAGAAAGTACTCTCCTTCCTTTTTCCTTCTTGCTCCAAACACACAGAAATGCTAGATAGTTCTATAACTAAAAGCGTAAGGGCAACATGATTGTTATACAGAGGCCAGTTCATCCACAGGTCCCAGGAATAGGATGGTAATCAAAGCAAAGTAGTAGATGAAATATAAACCAAGAGTTGCATGCCACACCAATCTCTTGGTGATTACAATGCACACCAGCCTTGTGGTCATGCAGTGAACCAATCTGCTCGACTCAGCCACCCCTCCCCCTCCTTTTATTCTGATAAATATTTACATCAATGTACATCTCACAAAACACCAGTGTGGACTGAAGTCCAATTTGGGAATAGTATTTCTGGGCTTCGAAGCTGGTATCTGATACCTTATAAAACCTAAAATGCAATACTTACTCTTCTGGTTTATTCTGATTGACAGCTGCCACAGCATTATTTGCCCATGGAATCTGTTCGCCTGTTCCTGGTTGTCCAAACTGATTATCAATTGCTTCCAATTCCAGTTCAGGCAATCCTGACGGAAGAAGAGAACGTCATTGTCACAATGGAGGGTAAAATGACAATATTTTGAGAAGTGATACATTATATAGTAGAGTGAGATTTTCCCTATAAAATATTACTTCAATGATACAAAGGTCACTTATTCAGATACTTAAATGATCTAGACTGTGGCCGTCTAAAATACAAAGTAGTAAATAAGAAAGTGAGAGAAGGTTTCTGAACCAAAGAAAATCTAGTGACAAGTTTGTACACAGGTTGATGTTATCATAAGAGATTCAAGGATTTTGTCATAGATTATTTATTTTAAAGGTAAATATAACAATATTGGTGAACTACTTTTTTAGTCTACAGCACATTAGACTATGCTGTAAGTAGGGACAGTGTCATCACCATAAAATGAGAGCTATAAACAAAAGATAAAGTATATTCAGTAAAAGGCAGGAATAGAAACAGTCTGAGACTATTCAGCAAATGGACAAGGCTCTAGTTGCTTACCTGAGAAGACAGCTATATAATTATAGCTATATAATTATAACTCATGCTTATAATGATACTCCAATGAAAAAAGAGATTAGATTATGTTTTATAACTGAAGAAAACAGTATATGTATTTTAGAAAGCTTTTCTATATAAATTTTTTGAAAGCTTTATGATTATCTCTGAACTATTTAAACTAGAAAAATTTACAAATAAACTAAATTACAGAAATTTAGGAACTGATTAATGAATCATGGTATAGCTATTGACAACGTGCTGTTAAATAAAAAAGAAAAAAGCATATACTAAGACATTATGTTCAGGATGATTCTATTTTTATAAACTATTTCATATATGTTAAGAGAAAAATTCTGGGAGGCTCTATCTTCTCGATTCATTTTAGGTAGTGAGAGAAATGATTATTTTTCTTTTTATGATGGTTATTTGTAACTTCTAGAATGAAGATGTGTTAATTAATTATTATGGGTGAAATTATGTCCCCTTAAAATTCATATGGTGGAACTCCTAACCCCCAGTACCTCAAAATGTGACTATATTTGGAGACAGAGGCAATTCACTTAAAATGGGTCATGACAGTACACCCTAATCCAATATGACTAGTGTCTTTTTATAAGAAGAGAGGATTAGAACACAGATGCACAGAGAGAAGGCCACCATCTATCTCTAAGCCAAGAAGAGGCTTCAGAAGGAAGCAAGCCTGCTGACACCTTGACCTTGGACTCCTAGCCTCCAGAACCCAGAACAAATAAACTTGTGTTGTTTCAGCCTTAAAATCTGTGTATTTTGTCATAGCAGCCCTAGGTAATCAATACAATTGTTTCTTTTTTTTTTTTGCGGTACCGGGGATTGAACCCAGGGGCGTTCTACCTCCGCGCTACACCCCCGGCCCTATTTTTTATACTTTATTTTGAAACCGGGTCTCACGAAGTTGCGGAGGGCCTCACTAGGTAGA
>PVJS01009969.1:0-49111 GCA_004027185.1 Glis glis
GGGAGGGAGGGAGGGAGGAAGGAAGGAAGGAAGGAAGGAAGGAGGAAGGAAGGAAGGAAGGAAGGAAGGAAAAGGAAGGGAGGGAAGGGGAGAAATGGAATCCGAATATATTAAAATAACAATAAGGGTAAATAGACTTTTTTTGTCAGAATAGATGAAAAGAAAAATCTTTTTTTAACATGTAAAACAAGTAAAATTGTGGAAAAATCCAAGTAAAAGATATAAATAATTAGCCAAAATAAAGTTTTGTGGATATATTATTATCAGGTAAAGAAAAAATATTTCAAAGCCAAAAACATTGCTAGATATAGACATATATTACACATTGGTGAAGGTCCAATTCATTAGGAAGATATGAACAATTTTAAACTTGCATACTTTTAATAAGAAGGCTTTAAAAATGTGAAGTAAAAAGGATAGAATAAAAAAAGAAATTGACAAATGCATCATTATTGATGTAGACTTTATAACATCTTTGTCAGAAATGAGTAAGACAAAAATATCAGTAAGAATATGGGTAATTTGACCATTACAATAAGCAAACCAGGTCTAATGAACATGTATTAGAGTCCTGTATAGAATAACTGGAGATGAGTTTTCTGTTCCTGGGAACAATTATAAAAACTGATAATGTACTGGCCCAGAAAGTGAGTCTTAGCAATGTCAAAGAATCACTATCATATAGACCAAATTCTCCAACCATAGTGCAATTAATAACAAAAATATAACAAAAAGCTTGGGAATTTAAAAGTGTGACAATTCTAAATACTTCCTGGGTCACATAGAAAGCAAAGGGAAATTAGAAAATACTTTGAACCAACAATGATAATTCTATAGGACAACTTGGGAGATATAGCTAAAGTGGTAGATGGGGGAGTGACTAGATACTTGTGATACTTGGATTAAAAAAAATAAAAGTTAATATAATAAAAACAACAAAAACCTAAATAGAGTAGGATAAAGGAAATAAGAGCAGAAACTAATGAAACAGAAAATAAATTTTCAGTAGAAAGAATCAACAAAGGCTAGGGGTATGGCTCAGTGACAGAGCACTTGCCCAGCATGTGCAAGGCCCTGGGTTCAATCCCCAGTACCGCGATAAAATAAAATAAAATTAAAATAATAAATAAATATATATATATAAAATGGTAGGGGGAAGAATCAGCAAAATAAAAGTTGGTTCATTAGGAAAACATTAATAAAACTTACAAGCCTTTGGCAAATTGATGAAGAAAGCAGATACAAAAATTTTAAGAATGGAAAAGGAAAGATCATAAATACAACGATTACACAGATGGAAACATTATGAGCAATTTGCTAATAAATTTTAAAATTTAAGGAAAATGCACAAATTCCTGGAAACATGTAACTTAGCAAAATTGACTTAAAAAGAAATTTAAAATCTAAACTTGAAAATTCCAGGCCTGATTTTGAGCCCGTATACAACTGTACAACCATGCTGGTTGCTTCTGATTAGTTGATGTAACCGTTCTAACTGGTTGCTAAATAGTTTATCACCCAGAGTATAATCATTAATGAAATATAACAGTAGTTAAAACTTTCCCACATTGAAAATACAGGTACCCACAGTTTTATAGGCAAGTTTCCCAAGGTTCAAGGAGCAGATAATCTCAATCCTAAACTCTTCCAGAGAGTCTAAAAGGAGGAACATATCTTAACTCATTTTGTAAAGGTAGTATGACTTCATACAAAATTCAGACAAGAAAAAAAACAGAATCTAATTCCATTCTTCATCATGGATATGAAAATCTTAAATGAACCATTAGCACATACATCCATCTATATATATGTGAAGATAATGATCAATAGGGTTTATTTCAGGAATGGAAGGTTATTGCATCATTAGAGAACTTATCAATATAATTTTCACTAACAGATTAAAAGATTAGCATCAAGAAAATTCTACAAGATGTTTTATAATAAAAACAAACAAATAAGCAAAAATTCTTTGCCAAAGAGGAATAAAAAAATTCTTAGCCTACACAATAAAGGACAGTAAATAAGTTGGAAGCCTTTCCTTTAAAAACAAGGAGTAAAACAAAGAGATAAACTGTCACCATTCCTCATAACTCTGCACTGAAAGGCCAGCCATTGCAGAACATCAAAACCAACAGTAAAAACCCAATGAGCTATAAGGATTGGAAAGGAAAAAAACAAAATGATCATTGTTTATTAATTAAATAATTGTCTACATGGAAACTCAAAGAGTCTACCACAAACTGCAAGAAATAAGACGATTTAACAAGCTTGTTAGATGTAAGACTAATGGACAAAGGTCAATTGCATATCTATGTACCAGCAAAAAACTGGTGCAAAATTTAATTTAAGAAGGATACTAGCTGGGCATGATGACACATGCTTGCAATTCCAATACTTGGGAGGTAGAGACAGGAGGATTACAGGTTGGAGACCAGCCTGGGCAACTTGGCAAGACCCTCAGCAAAATAATGAGACCCTGTTTCAAAATTTAAAAAAATATAAAGGGTTGGGGGTATAGTTTTGAAATAGAATGCCCCTGGGTTTAATCTCCAGTACCCCAACAGACTATTTACAATAGCACAAAACATAGGGTATCTAGGAATAAAACTAACAAAAACATTTTTAAAACCTCATGTAAAATACATAAAAATTTAATGAAATACATGTAAAAAACACCCAAGTAAAGGAGAAACATGCTATATAAACAGAGAAGTTCCATTTTAATGATGTCAATTTTGCAGATATCCCTTATTAATGTAGGCTAAGGATTTTTTTTTCTATTCCTCTTTGGCTAAGAGTTAAAAACAGGCAAAACTAAATAAAATATGTTTAAGTTGCAAAGAAATTGAGAACAACTATAAATAAAAGCAAGGGAATGATTTAAAATTCATTTTTATACATAGGGGCCGGAGGTTTCATTGTTTTAAAAATCATCCCAGACCATAGTAAAGGACAGAAAGCTCTACATTTAATTGTACAAAACCAGCAATATCTTAATCTGAATATCTGATTAGAAACAGTACAATGAAGGAAAATACAGAATGACCTCATTTAAGACTAGAAGTGCAAAAATCCTGAATATGATTTTAGAAAATGGAATATTTCAGAATAACAAAAGAGCAGTTTATTATAGCCATCTTGGGTTATTCCAGGAATGCAGGTTACCAAAAAAGGTTTGGGCACAGCAATTGTCAAAGATGAGGGGAAAACTCTAGTCTGTGTCTAGATTCTTCTGTATTTTTTTTTTTTTTTTGCGGTACCGGGGATTGAACCCAGGGGCGTTCTACCTCCGCGCTACACCCCCGGCCCTATTTTTTAATACTTTATTTTGAAACCGGGTCTCACGAAGTTGCGGAGGGCCTCACTAGGTAGAGAGAGAGAGATAGAGAGAGAGAGAGAGAGGGAGGGGAAGTGGTGTGTGACACCTCTTGGCAGAAGCTTTGCGAACTAGCAGGTGCTGTGCCCTGATGCCTGTTCTCTCTGCTACAAGACTGAGCTATGCCTGTGAGCAATGGCTCCATCAGCCTGCAGGGCAGAATTGTGATATGAATCAGAGCGGCAGCCACTGTGTGCCACTAAGACATTCAGGCTTTTGTCATTGCAGTTTACTCAAAGCCAGTGAGCATTCCAGCCTTACCGCGTCAGTGGGAACACTTCTCACAATAGCCAAGTAGAAGTAGATACGGAAAAATATATATTCCACTTGTAATAGTGATAAATATACAGAATGTGCATGGCTAAATTTGACAAGACAGGCTTAAGATATATGAAGAAAACTACAAAATATTATTGAAGGATATAAAACATGCCAATTCTCCACAAACCAATGCGTAATTTGATTCCAATCATAATCCAAATGTTTTTTTTTAAATTTGATAAAGGCACTTTCTTTCCTTTTTAAAATGTTTTTGTATTACTGGGATTGAACCCAAGGACATTCTAAACTGAGCTACACCCCCAGCCCTTTTTGTTTTTTATTTTCAGACAAGGTCTCATGTTGCCTGGGTTGGCATCACACTTGTGATCGTCCTGCCTCAACCTCCTGAGTACCTGGGATTATGGGCATTGCTGCCACACCCAGCTGATACAGGTATTTTAAAGTTCATATAGAGTAACAAAATTTACCCATGATGTTGCTGCCAGGATTAAATGAACTGAAACATTTAAAGTGTTTAGGGCAGTATCTGTCACATGTATACACTCAATACATGTTAGCTAGTTTTTATAGTTTGGAAAAAATGAGATCATTAGAATAGAGAGTGCCAAAATATGTCTTAGTATACATGGGATTTTAACATAAGCATCAAGAGGAAAATAAAATTGGACTCCTATTTAATGTATATTCAAAATTAAACTCCCTATGGATTAAAAATAAAAATGTGCAAAATAAATATACTTTGGGATAAAATTTAAGAGAATAAATGCACACAAGAGCAGTTAAGGAAACATATTCATCTGGGCTCCAAACAGAATTTCACTACTACTCTTGCTCATTGGACAGTGTTTTATTTAACTTTATTATCACTCCCAAACTCCACCACATGGAGGCTCCTGATAGCACTGCCCCCAGGACCCGACCCAGGCAAGTTCTGGCAGCCCTGGGTGAACTCTGGCTAACTATAGCTTTTTGGATCTGAGACTTGCATGGTTGTCCATATCAGACTCATCACCTAGTTTCTCACAGCCCCTCCTTTCTTCCCTTACTCCTACTCCTTCCTCATTCCTCATCCTTCTTGAGAATGGGTAAGTTCCAGACAGTCATATCTACTATAGTCAATAAATTAGACCCAGTGCTCATTGTGCCTGGGAGTTAATTTCACTCTAACTTCACCTTTCAAACAGAGAGGCGGTATTTTCTGAGCCCACTCAACCTGGAGATGATGCAGACAACAAATTAGGGTGCAGGTAAGTAAAACAGAGGCAGCACCTGAAAGGCTATCAGTGTTCCTAATGAAAGATGAGAGCCAACAAAAGATAATGGTCAGCTCCCAAAAGGTGGTGAAGGGAGGTAGTAGTCTAACAAGGGCAGGCACATATGAAATCAAGAAGTACAACCTATTTCAGCTGCTGCCATACACTTATATATTTATATGTAATGGGGCACAAGGGTCTATTCTTCCTGGAAGCCAGGAAAACAGAGAGTCAGAAAAGGTTTCATAGAGGATGTGTCGCTTGGATTGAGAGGGTGTGATAGAGCATTCTAGAAAAAGGGGAAGACAGGAATATGAGTACAGGGCATGACACCAAGGACATTGACAGAGAATCCCAAGCACTTTAATATGACTAGAGTCAAGTGTTTATGAATGAGGCTGGCAGATCATAGAGAGCTGAGATTAATCCCAAAGGCAGGCAGCAGGGAGCTGTTGAGGGGTTTCACAGAGGGAAGTGATAGATTTGACGTGTGGAGGGCAAAATTCCTTTGGCAGCAGTATGGAGGATGGCTTGGAATAAGGCAAGAAGCTCTTACCCGAGGCACCTGGTCATTAATTCCATCAACCACTATACTGGTATTTCTCAATAAGGTCAGTTCACAGAAATATTTTAGAAATAATACTTTTCTTTCTCACTGATATAAAGGCACCACCTAGAATGGTAAACAAGCAAGGTCTTCCCCCGCCAAACTCTATTGTATAAACTTAGTTGTACACTCTGATTTAATAAATGGAGTGAGGCTGAATGGCCTTTGGCATTAATCCCAGACACTGAATTAGGGCGAAAACAACAAACATGGAACATAATACCTATCCATAAATCTAACTGTATGGTTAGGATTATGGAGAATTGTAAGAGTAATGATTTCCCTGGCAAGGTATCAGAAAAACATACAGACATTGGCATCTAACCATCTTGACAAAATGAACGATATTGAGTAAATAGCGTATGTGTAATTCCCCTTCCGTGTGTGTGTGTGTGTGTGTGTGAGTGTGTGTGTGTGTGTGTGTGTGTGTGTGTGTGTGTATGTGGTACTGGGGCTTGAACTCAGGGGCATTCTACCTCTGAGCCACACCCCCAGCCCTATTTTATTTTTATTTTGAAACAGGGCCTCCCTAGGTTGATGAGTCTCACTAGTTCCTGAGGCTGTCCCTGAACCTGCGATCCTCCTGTCTCAGCCTCCCAATTACTGGGATTACAAGCATGCGCCACCATGCCTGGCTGTAACTTCCTTTCCTGAAGAAGGAAAGGAAGGGTGTTTTAGAAGGTTCCAGAAAGACATATTTTATTAGATAAATAACATGGTCATAAAAAAAAAAGCCAAGAGAAAACTTCCCAGGTCACTTAGATAAACAGATACATTCTGTCATAGAAAACCTTCTGAAAGGGTACCCATCAAGACACACTTTTTTTTTTTTTTGGTACTGGGGATTGGAGTCAGGGATGTTCTACCTCTGAGCTACACTCCGATCCCTTTTGGTTTTTATTTTGAAACATTAAGTTGCTGAGACTGGCCTTGAACCTGTGATCCTCCTGTCTCAGCCTCCCAAGTACTGGGATTACAGGCATGTACCACTATGCCCAGCTTCCAAGACACTCTCAGTGCTTATCTCTGAGTGATGAACTACAGGTACTCTTTATTCTCTTCTTTTTGCCTGTTTTGACTAATTTTTTTTTTTTTGTGGTACCGGGGATTGAACCCAGGGGCGTTCTACCTCCGCGCTACACCCCCGGCCCTATTTTTTATACTTTATTTTGAAACCGGGTCTCACGAAGTTGCGGAGGGCCTCACTAAGTAGAGAGAGAGAGACAGGGGGGAGAGAGAGAGAGAGAGAAAGAGAGAGAGAGAGAGCGCGCGCTGAGGCTGGCCGCGAACCCGGATCCTCCGGTCTCTGCCTCCCAAAGTACTGGGATTACAAGCGTGCGCCACCACGCCCGGCTGTTTTGACTAATTTTCTACAATGCACATTCATTGCTTCTAGAAGGAAAAATGAAGTCAGACACCAGCTGTGTAATTAGAATGTCGCAGGTTGTCGTTTTCAGCGTTCCAATTCTGAACCAGCATTCTGACTCTGAGTAAGATTACTGTAAACTCACTCAGAGGTACTTTTGAGGTAACCTTCCAGTGTGCTGTGAATATGGGCAAATATTTTTTCCTCGTGTTTTGATTGTTTTCAGGGAGGAAATTTTTGAATTTTCAAGACTATAATAACTTCCACTCTTTATGCAAGCTAGCAGAAGGGAATACTGACTAGCATCTGAAAACAGGAAGAAATTGGACATGTCACATATACACATATACTAGACTTTGTAAGGCATGGTACACAATGCTTTGGGCAGATATACCTTCTGAGTTAAAGTTTTTTGGGGGCTAATATTCTAGTTTCAAGTCCCTACCATGTTAGCTGGCAAATGAAGGGAGAAGACTACGGCAAAAGAAACAGGTCTAGAATTTAACATCCATTCCAGAAACAGGTCTAGAATTTAACATCCATTCCATATAAGCTACAAACTTACAAGCTAATGAATAAAGATGATGGTGAAAATACAATGCACTCCCTAAACACAGACAGACTTGAAACTGGGCTTCACAAACCATGGAAAACCTGGGCTGTGTCTGACGCAAGGCAGATGTAAAATAATAAAACAAAACACCTGGGCTCAAAATAGTCCACTCTGGTACTTATCCACAAAACCCAGCTTTTCATAATCAGAGGACACTCTTTTAAAAGCAGCTCCATCTGAAATCATAGTCAGCAAAGTATTTCCGAAGAAATATGAAACACTCATCCTTTAGGGTCAAGGAAAAGGGCCTGTCAAATAAACTTAATGTGAAGTATTTCTCCATCTCTTAACACGTAGGAAGGGACTTGCAAAGAGATGTGTAGATATGATAGATCATACATACATTCAGCACACTGAGCCTTTCCCAATACTATAAGAGTTTAGGTTGTTTAAAGAAGATGTTGATGTATTATTTATAATGTATAGATTTCAGGTCCTCTGAAACACGGTAACTATCTTATTGGTTAAGATTTGTACCACCTCGCTTACATAAACTCCCTTCCCCAACCTTGTAGGGGAACACAGTTTCTGAAATCTAAGACCACCATGCATCACTCTAATTATCAAGAGCCTTGGAGAGGGAAGTTTTATAAGTTTTTTATGCCAATTATTTTTCCCGCCTACCTCTCCCCCAAAATGGAGTTCTCCTGTTTCTCCTCTCCTAAACTCTGAAGGAACACCATCACCAACAGTCCCTTACTGCCAATCCCTCTTCAGATCCCCATTTTGCTTTCAAAGCTCAAAAGAATCCATCTAGCTGAGAAAGATGGTCCTCAGAGACCAGGAGGGTAAAAGACCAAGCAGGCCCAGAAGAGCTGGCAGCCAGCAAGAGAGGTCAGCAGGTTCATAATGAATACTTTTTATTCCATCCCTCTCACTTCTGTGTCTTGTTAAGTTTTTGAAACAGTTTTGCTAAGTTGCTGAGGGTCTCACTAAGTTGCTGAGGCTGGCCTTGAACCTGCAATCCTCCTGTCTCAGCCTCCAAAGTACTGGGATTACAGGTGTGCACACCCACACCTGGCCCCTTATTTTAATTAATATGCCATAAGGCACAAGAAGAGTGATGCTGGTGATTCAGATATGCCGAAGAGAAGCTGTAAAGTGTTTGCTTTAAGTGAAAAGATGGAAGTTTTAGATTTAATGAGGAAAGAAAAAAATCATAGGCTGAGGTTGCTAAAGCCTACAGTATGATAATTTGAGAGACTACATTCATATAACTTATTACAGCATATTGTTACACTTGTTTTACTTTGTTATTGTTAACCTTTTACTGTGTTTAATTTATTTATTTATTTTTTTGCAGTACCGGGGATTGAACGCAGGGGCGTTCTACCTCCGCGCTACACCCCCGGCCCTATTTTTTATACTTTATTTTGAAACTGGGTCTCACGAAGTTGCGGAGGGCCTCACTAGAGAGAGAGAGAGAGAGAGAGAGAGAGAGAGAGAGAGAGAAGGAGAGAGAAAGAGAGAGCTGAGGCTGGCCGTGAACCTAGATCCTCCGGTCTGTGCCTCCCAAAGTACTGGGATTACAAGCATGTGCCACCACGCCCGGCTTGTGTTTAATTTATAAATTAAAATTTACCATAGGTTTGTAGGTATGTATAGGAAAACCAGAATATATAGGGTTCAGTTCTATCTGAGATTTCAGGCATCTACCACTATTAACACTGGTATCTTAAAACATACCCTCTGCAGATAAGTGAGGGAGGGAATTGCCATAATTCTTCACTCCCAGGAATTTAGTTTCTACTCCCACCGTTTTACTTCATTTGCTCTCTGGAAGATCATACAAACATCCCATTTGCCAAACTCCACTGAATTACCTATAATCATAATACTTGACATCATGGGCTGTTTGTTTATCTTGACATTCTACCTTCCTTGGCTCTGGAGAATTCCGTAGCTCTGAGACATTTTCTTATATTTATCTGTGTGTGTATATATGTGTGTATATATATATACCTCAACAGCAGGGTGAGGTGGTGCATGCCTGTAATCCGAGGCTTGGGAGACTGAGGCGGGAGGATCTCAATTCAAGTCCTCAGCAATTTGGCAAGCAATTGTTTGTTTCAAAATAAAAAATAATGAACGAGCTGGGAATGTAGTTTGGTAGTGGAGTGTTTTGTTTTGTTGCTGTGACCAAAGTACCTGACAGGTACAACTTAGATAAAAAAAGGTTTATTGGCTCACAGTTTTAGAGGTTTCAGTCCATGATTGGATAGCTCCAAGGCAAATGTGCTAACCCACTAGACTTTAGGGCATGGAGGAGGTGGAAAAGAAAATTGCTCTCACTTCATGTTGGCTAGGAAGCAGAGAGAGAGAGAGAGAGAGAGAGAGAGAGAGACAGAGAGACAGAGAGAGACAGAGAGAGAGAAGGGAGCCAGGGACAGATACAGTCCCCAACGCCATGCCTCCAGTGATCTACCTCTTCTAGCCATGTCCCACCTCTGAACCTGGCTGCACTAACACATGACCAAACTCTAAAAGCACCCCTGGGTTCAAACTCCAGTAACATACACACACGCCTAGCAAATATTTGTGGACTGAATTGTGAGCAATCAGCAAGTGTGAAAATTATTATTATTTTTTTTTGCGGCACTAGGGATTGAACCCAGGGCATTCTACCTCCAAGCTACACCCCCAGCCCTATTTTTTATTTTGAAACAGGGTCTCACTAAGTTGCGGAGGGGTTCACTAAATAGCTGAGGCTAGCCGCGAACCCAGATCCTCTGGTCTCAGCCTCCCAGTACTGGGATTACAAGCATGCGCTACCACACCCAGCTTGAAAATGATTTTTTTAAAAGTTGCAGTTTAAAAATTTCCCTTTAGGTGGAATTGATTCAAAGAAAAAAGATGCAAATTTGAAACCTCAGGCTCAAATCTCCAGGTAAACATGGATATTTGGAAGGACCAGAAGACACACAGGGCAGCAGTGCATACTTAGCATCTGGGTTATCTCAGAACTTCAGAAGTTGTAAGATCTCAGTAGTTGATATCATAACATATACAACCTTGTCACCTCCCTGTCTAAAATCTTTCAGTGACTTGTTAGACACAAAGATTCATGTTTAATCTAGCCCACAAGGGCCTGCATAAAACAAAACACTCGGTCTCATCTCACACTACCTTACCCTCTGAACTTTAGCCAGACGGACCTTTCCCATGTTGCTTTTTGAAGGCAAATCTGCTAGTAATGCCCTGCTACCCCAAACTAATCAGCTCTTATCCTTTGACTATCAACCCAAGGATTTACAGCATCTCTATTATATGGTGGCAGAGCATAGGCTGTTTTATCTCCTTATGTTTGGAAAGCAATAAAGAATTTTTTTTTTTTGCGCTACTGGGGATTGAACCCAGGGGCATTCTACCTCCAAGCTACACCCCAGCCCTATTTTTTAGTCTTTATTTTGAAACAGGGTCTCACTAAGTTGCGGAGGGCCTCACTAAGTAGCTGAGTGTGGCCGTGAACCCCGATCCTCCGGTCTCAGCCTCCTAAGTACTAGGATTACAAGCGTGCGCCACCACGCCCGGCCTAAAAATAATGTTATGATCATGGCTTATGGACTCAAGCTGGGTCCTTGGGCTTACTTATTTAACCTCTTTATGTCTTTGGTTTCCTCACCTGCAAAACTGGGGTAATAGCAGTACCTACCTCATATGGTTATTGAAAAGATCAGAGAAGACAATTCCTGTAAAGCACTTGGAATTGTATTGATATGTAGTTCTTTTTTTTTTTGCAATACTTGGGATTGAACCCAGGGGCATTCTACCTCCGAGCCCAGCCCTATTTTTTTATTCTTTATTTTGATAACAGGGTCTCACTAAGTTGCCAAGTTGCGGAGGGCCTCACTAAGTAGCTGAGGCTGGCCACGAACCCGGATCCTCCGGTCTCAGCCTCTCAACTACTGGGATTACAAGCGTGCGCCACCACGTCCGGCTGATATGTGTTCTAAGAGCCCAACATATGTCAGTCAGTCATAATGACATTGACTAAGTGTCAGTCCTCAACCCCTCCTCTCCAGCCCCTGCAGTCCCCCTGCTCCTCTAGTCCATGAACCAAGCCATCCCGGCCCTTTTTGTATACTTAGCCTCAACACACGGTTCTGAATATAGCAAGCCTTCCATATATGAACTTTTAAAGATTAGCCGGGCGTGGTGGCGCACGCTTGTAATCCCAGTACTTGGGAGGCAGAGACCGGAGGATCATTCGCGGCCAGTCTCAGCTACTTAGTGAGGCCCTCCGCAACTTAGTGAGACCCGGTTTCAAAATAAAGAATAAAAAAAAAATAGGACTGGGGGTGTAGCTCAGAGGTAGAATGCCCCTGGGTTCAATCTCCAGCACCACACACAAGAAACAGTAATTATAAATTGCAAAAGCCTTGCGTCCAGCGTTTGCCTCACCCGCTAGAGGCCTGCAGGGAAATCACTCCACCCCGGGGCGCGTTTGCCCTCCGCACGCGTAAGGCCCACCCGGGGGAGGCTCGGGTTCAAGGAGGCGGTGCCGGTACAGGGACGCATGGCACGTGCCACACGAACCGGAGATGTTTACTTAAAACCCCGAGTCCGCGCCCGCCCTCCTCCAGCCCACGCCCTCGCTGCGCCCTTGGCCGGGGTCCCCCGGGATCGCAGGCGTGGGAGCCCCGGGCCCGCGCCGCTCCCTCCGGCGCCCCGCGCCCTCCTTCCTTCCTGCCCGGACGGACGCACTTCCGGCGGATGTGGGGGGGCGGCCCCCGGAAACGGAAGTGAGCGCAGGGCGGACGGCGGGCGACGGGGCTGCGAGGCTGTCCACAGACAGGGCTCGAGATGGTGAGTGAGCCCCCGGGCCGCCCGAGGGCCAGGGGCTCGGCACCGCGGCCCTGCGGGACCAGCCGCCGCTCCCGGCCCGGCCCGGCTCGGCTCGGCCCGGCTGGCGGCCGTGGCGGGGGCTGAGGCGGCCCCGCGCGCCATGATGTGTTGAGTCACCGGGCGGAGCGGGTCGTGGCTGTGCCCGGGCCGGGCTCGGGTCGGCTTCATCCGATTCCTCTTCATCCTCTTGGGTCGCGCGCTCGGGTCCCCAAGCCCAGGGCCGGGCTTCTTCCCCGTCGCTGGCGCGGAGCTGGAAAGGGCAACCCCGAAAGTGCAGCGCTCTGCGGGGTGCCGCCGGCCACCCTTTCCCCGCGGGGTAACCTCGGAGCAGAGGCCTCAGACTCCGGGCCCCCCAACACTGCTCCCCGCCCGTGTAACTGATGACCAACCCACAACTCTAGGGCACTTCCCATTTTTCGTAGTTCGTAGTATGCCATGTATTAGAGAGGAAAATCGTCTTTATCAGTCTCCACTGGTCAGTATTGTTAATGTGTCTCCTCTCCCCCTCCCCCGCCTCTCCTGTCAGTCCCCTCTCGCTCTCTCTCGTCCCTCTCTTCTTGCACTTTTACTTAAAAGTGATATTTGGAAAGACTTCTGAAGCGCCATTGCCATCCCTGTCATATCATTAGTAGTGCTGGTAGCTCATCCAAGTATAGGAAGCTTCTGTTGGTAAATATTGCTTGACCACTGTAAAGGCGCTTGGTAAACTCAGTCGGGTATACTTGGTCATTAGATGTATTAGGGTTTCGCAGATTTGTTTTTCTCTGCTACTTTATTAGAAACCTTAATGACTAGTCCCGATGGAAGGAAAATGGAAAGATGATGATAACAGAACTCAGAGATCAGAATTCGCCTTTCTTTGTGCAGAGAGGAAACTTTTGTCATTGTACAATAGTTTGGCAGTAGAACAATGTTCAGGTAGGATAGTAATAGAAAAATAACATTTGGAAAGCTACAATCATACAGCTGTAGTCCTGCAAGTTCAGCCACCTGGTGCAGACAAGTCAAGAGTGCCAGAGAAGTGTGTGCTTGCTGGCAGTCACAAAGTAGATTAGTGCCAGTCCACACCAGAGTCCAGATTCTTTTCCTAATCCACTATGGCTTTTTGTATGTAGGGGTATGGGAACCTGTTGTGCTGGTTCTTGAGTTTCGGGCTAAGGACCCTGACTTTATTCTTCAGACGTTTATGAACCAATAAACGTTTTCTTGTTGTTTTTTGTTTTTTAGCCATTTTATTAGGGGAGGTTGTGTATATAGTGTTTTTGGAAAACTTTGATATGCAGATTTGGAAAATGGGTGTGTCTAAAGCAACAAGACCTCAAGACCTGGCAGAGTGAGTTGAAGTTACACCTGCTTGAGAGCCTGGAAAGGGAGGGAGATTAAAGAAACCTTGGGCAGGATAAAGTGCTTGACCAAATAAAATATACAAATGAATTAAGAAATCAGAAAGCTGGTTTCTCAGAATAGTTGCTCCTGGAGTAGGATAAGATTAGATACCAAACTACCTGCAGCTATTTTACATTTTTCTGCAGAATCTCATGGGTATTTTACTTGAGCAGCCGGTGATTTAAAGTCAGCATCTTGTGCTTTACTTTTTGTAACACTTGCTACGTTTTATTTACTTGTTAATATATCCTCATTAGATTAGGCCCTGGGAGGTAGACATGTATCTTCAGCACCTAGCAGAGGACCTGGGACATAATAGGTACCTAATACATATTTGGTGCTTTAAAGTTTCGTAGTACGGATGTGTCCGGTGACAATATATCAGCTCCAAATGCACTCTTTTTTTTTCAAATTGTTTTACATTATCTTTACTACATGCATTTATTTGTTATAGGTAATGCCTTCCTCTTATCCAAAATTCTCCTTTTCTCTTAGCTTCCATGACTACTCTCTTAGCTAGCTGGCCTGTTAGTAATCCCATTTCTTTGTTCTTAAGGAATTCTGTCTTCACATTTTCATTTCATGTTAAACATTGTAACTAAGAGAAGGATGTTTTCAGTGAAAGCAAATATGATCGATCACACCCTAACCCTTTAGTGACTATCAACTTTAGAATAAAAGTCAGTATAAGTCTTTCCATTTTTTAATTTTGCCAGCCTTTATTTCTTATTTATTTATTTGTTTTTATTTATTTATTTATTTATTTATTGTGTGGTATTGGGGATTGAACCCAGGGGCATTCTACCTCTGAGCTGTACTGCAAACCCTATTTTATTGTTTATTTTGAAACAGGGTCTCACTAAATTGCTGAGGGCCTCACTAAGTTGCAGAGGCTGGCTTCGAACTTGCAATCCTCCTGTCTCAGCCTCCCAAGTACTGGGATTACAAGCATGCGCTACCACGCCTGGCTCTCATACATAAATGCCAGTCATCTCAAACAACTTGTAGCTTGTTCATTTATATTTTCGTCCCTTTATAGTATTATTTCTTTTTTGATGGACTGCCTTTCAACTTAGAAGCACTCAGAGATCAGCTCAGGAGTCCTTCCTCTCCCAAATTTGGTATTACTCACGGTGCATGGTCCCTGTACCATAATGCTGAAGGCTGGTTCTAATTGTCTAGATGGTGGGCTGTTGGAGGGCACAGTTCTTATCTTTTCCCTCTCTCTGACTTAAGCTGTTTTTTGCCTAGGTGTTCCCTGTGTGTGTTTAAATTTTTTTGTATTTATAGTATTTTTTTATTTGTGTTGCAGAATGCCAGAGGACTTGGATCTCAGCTAAAAGACAGTATTCCAGTTTCAGAACTTTCAGCAAGTGGGCCTTTTGAGAGTCATGATCTTCTTCGGAAAGGGTATATAGAGAAGTTGTGGCTTTGACTTTGTTGTAATACATTGTTTTTCTGAATTATTTTTCATAATATTTACTTATTTATCTGTTTTCTTTGTGTGTGTGTGTGTGGTACTGGGGATTGAACCCAGAGGCATTCTACCTTCAAGCTATACCCCCCAGCCCGATTTTATTTCTTATTTGGAAATAGGGCTCTCTTGCTAAGTTGATGAGAGAGTCTCACTACTTGTTGAGGCTGTCCTTGAACCTGCGATCCTCCTGTCTCAGCCGCCCAAGTACTGGGATTACAGGTGTGCGCCACCACACCCAGCATTTTTCGCAATATTTAAATATTTTGATAGGTTATAAATGTGTATTTATTTGGGAGGTAGCAAGTAATATTTCTTAGATGTTGGTAGCAAGTAGTGTACCTTAGATGTTTCTTACAGTAGAAGAAGCATCTTAGCAGAGTAGTAAGTTCCTAGGATAGGGCATCCTCCTTGGGGGTAGTATGATTTGGTAGGATTCTTCTTTTTGCTGCTGATAATTCGGAGAGCCATTTCTTATCAACTGTTAGAGTAATTCACTTTTCTTTGGGAGCTACTAGAAGACAGCAGTTAACTCTAGACTCAGGCTGCTTAGATTTGGATCCCAGCTCTTCTACGTATAGATGTGTGCTTTTGGCCAAGTCACTTAATTGCTCTGTGTCTCAGTGTTCTTGTCTATGAAGTGGGGCTAATGATAGTATTTATCTTATTTTGAAGAAAAAATTACTTAATACTTGAAAAATAGTTAAAACAGTACCTGATTTTGGTAAGCACTGAGTAAGTTTGGCTGCAGTCCTTTTCCTTTCTAGCTGTAGCTCACAGTTACGTCCCTTTCTTCAATTGCCTTTATGTTTCTATGTTTTTAGAATATGTTTAGATACACTTTTCTGGTAGTCCCTTTTCTTGGCAGGTCACTTTGCTTAACCAGATGAAGCTAATGCTTCCTCCTTCCCATAAATATTCTGGTTTTGAAATTTTTAAATCTAATTTTAAGGTTTTTACTTTTATTTTAGTAGAATGACATTCTAATGCTGGTATAATTCTACCTCTTGGATAATGTTCTGTACAAAGACAGTACTCAATAAATTGATAGTTGTAGGATTTCTAAGGTTTCTTTCAGCTATTAGATCCTGGTTTAAACAATATTTAGCATGATAAAAAAAAATTGATTTGGTTCTAGCTATGCATCACCTAACAATAGTACTTAGTAGGTGTTCAGTAGATGCTAAACATATGGTTTAACTATCCTATATATGTTCTACTGTCATCTCATCAGAGTAATAAATAAACACACATTATTAAATTCTCTGTACATATAGAACATCATTTAGCACCAGTTTTTGGAGGGTTCCCCCTAGCGAGTGAAGTCTTGACCACCAGTGTCTATATTATATGCAGTTTTAAACAATATGATACACAATATTTGGCTTTGATCTTTTGTTATATAGTTATATGAATTTTGACATATGCTTTGATTCCTATAACCATTACCACAATCAAAATACAGAATAGTTTTATCACTCCACAAACTCCCTTATGCCACATTATTATAACGGTAGTTTTTTTTTTTTTGGTGTTGGGATCAAACTCTGGAACTTATGCCTATTAAGCACATGCTGTACCACTGAGCCACATCCTTAGCCCCTGTGCCATACTGTTATAGTCACACCTTGATGGATGTAATTTTGAGCTGTGGGTATTGAATGATATATAACTTCCCTTTAATTTTTTTTTTCAGATTTTCTTCTGTAAAAAATGAACTTTTGCCCAGTCATCCTCTTGAATTATCAGAAAAGAATGTAAGTATGTTACCTGTGTCTTTATTTTTATCTTCTACTAGAAAAATACTTTTAATAATACTTTTATGGTTTCATTTTATTTGTTTTTGCTGTACTGGGGCTTGAACCCAGGGCTTCCCGCATGGTAGGCAAGCAAGTGTTCTACCACTGAACTATATCCCCAGCCCTTTGTGGTTTCATTTTATTAAAGCAATTCTGGTGCTAACAATTTGACCACGAGCCCTTCTTGACAGTCTCCTTGTAGGCTAGGCTTTAACATTATCATTATACTGCTTCACTAAAACTCCATTGCTGTACAACCTTTTCTGTCTTTCCTATTGACATCTCTAAATGTGGTCCATCTTTCCACTCCTTTCAACAAACCTATTTTTCCTGCCATTTTTGCTTTTGACATCCAATTCCATTTCTCTAGCTTTGATCTTTCTCAGGCCTTGCATTTCCAAGTTGCTGAGGGACAGATCCACTAGGTGTAATAAGTACACAGATGAATATAATTCCTATTCTTAAGAAGTTTTAATGGGGGAAGATAAGCAAATGCTAGAGAGCTTCATCAGATGCTAGAGAGGACCAAGGGTTCAGCAGCCACCTCTGCTTAGGGCTTTTGGAAGTCTTTATAAAGCAGAGGGGCATTTGAACAGTTTTAGGTCAGTATTCACAGAAGAAATGTACGGATGTTCTAAGCAGCTTAAAGGATTTTTAAAAGTGCATTTAGAATAAGAAGAAAAAGGTGTATCATGACATGGGCAATGTGATGCAGTGTCACCCAGATAACAGAAGAAAGATTCTCTGTCACCCCCCTTTTTTTTCTCTTCCTCTTTAGCAAAGGGGAAGATCTTACTGTAAAAAAGAGTAGAATGAATAGTAGAACTATAAAATTGAAGTCCAAATAAGATGAGAAAATAAAAGAGCTCCTAGTTGGTTTTAAGTACATTCAGAAGGCTTTAGGTTTAGAAGTTAATAGCCCAGAGTAGACTTAAAAAGCATGAGTATGATTATGAAACCATAGTTGATCATCTTTGAGATGATCAAAGTAACTTGGAGAAATAATGGCAGAAGTGAGATTACCTATAGATTGAAGATGGATAAATAATCCACTTTTCTAAAAGGAATCTAATCGAAAAGTGGTTTGTGTAAAATTGGTCTCTGGCAGGTCTAAAGCAGATTGGTAGGTAGGTAGTTGGCTGTGAGCATTTAGTACAGCAAGCAGTGACCACCACTCATAACAAGTTACTCTTTGTTCACTTATTTATTAAAATACCAAGTTGGTCAACCAAGGGATCAAATTATCTGACAAGGGATAAGCATGAGGATAAGATGGTGGATTATGGGCTGAGTGAGAGTGGTATAGGGTAATTATTTGTGGTTGGTAACAACTCAGACAGCAATGACTGAGGAATTGTCAATTTAGAAGGGGTATTTTGGTAGGGAGCTTGACTTCTACCTGCAACTTCAGTAGTAAGGCGAACACTCGAAGGGTAAGGGTTTTACAGAGAATTGAGGGCAACCATGAAAAGCATATAAATTTGTTTTTGCTTTGGAATAAAAAAAGCTGGTAAGGATAGCTCATTTTGATGGAGGCTAGCTCATAACGTGTGTGTGTGTGTGTGTGTGTGTGTGTGTGTGTGTGTGTGTGTGTGTGTGTTACTAGGGATTGAACCCAGGGGCATTCTACCTCTGAGCTACACCCCCAACCCTATTTTATTTTTATTTTGAAACAGAGTCTCATTAAGTTGCAGAGGGCCTCCCTAAGTTGTTGAGGCTGGTTATGAACCTGTGATCTTCCTGTCTCAGCCTCCCAAGTACTGGGGGCCTACCTCATAACTTTAAGAAAAATATTTACCGAGGTGAATGTGAAGTTCTGCATTTGGAATTTATTTATGTATTTATTGTGGTACTGGGGATTGAACCCAGGGGCATTCTACCTCTGAGCTATACCCCCAGTTTATTTTATCTTTTATTTTGAAACAGGGTCTCACTAAGTTGTTGAGGTTCTCACTAAATGGCTGAGGCTGGCTATGAACCTGTGATTCTCCTATCTCGGCCTCCCAAGTGCTGGAATTATAAGCATGTGCCACCATGCCTGGCTTGCATTTGGGTTTCTAAAAAGTAAATTATACATATTTAGGTGGGGTACACCTGACCTGCTACATCAAACGTGATAATTTTAATTGACTATACACTGAGTATATGCTAGCAGATTGTGTTAGCTACTAAAAAGAACAGTTAATACATCCATGATCTTTATTAATAATAAGGCTCAAATCAAAGGAGATTATATTCTCACTTTCCTATGTGTACATCTGGAATATTGGTTCTGTTCTCAACAGTACATGTTAAGAGAAACTTTGGCAAATCAGAGTGAGACTGGCCAGAGTGGTGAAGAATCTAGAAACTGCTCACATCTTTGGGGACTCCCCTTAGGTGTATTCTTCCTTAAGCACTTAGTGGCAATCTTTCTCTCCTTCTCTTGGAATTCTGGGTACTTACTAGCTATTAAAGTCTTTTAGTATGGGTTTGTGTAGTTGAACTGCAGAGGCACTATGCTTAGTAACTAAGTGAACTTGGGCAAATTGCTCAGTCTTCAGTTGTCTCTTCATCTGTAGAAGGGAGCTAGTAATTGCCCATCCTTTGGCATATCGCTGCCTCTCACAGCTCTCCATGACTGGAGCTGCAGTGGTGACAGTGATAGACGAAAGCCCTTATCCTCAGCACCAGTGGCTGTCAACCGGGGGATTTTGCACATTTTTGGTCCCTATGAGCAGCATGGCCGTGGGGGAGGTTAATACTGGCATCTACTGGGTAGAGGCCAGGGATGCTGCTAAACATCCTGTAGTGCACAGGACAGCCTCACAACAAAGAATTTTCTGGCCCAAATATCAGTAGTGCTGAGAATTGAGATGCCTTGATCTGTTTGTAGTATCTTTCAAATGAGATTTTGACCCCTGGGGTAGACTGTTTCTTCTGTTCTATATATCACAACAGAGCCTCATTTTGCACATTTTTGCCAATTTATATGTTGATTGATAATTGTAATTTAACATCACATTACAAGTTGGGTATACTCAACCAAAATTTATATAAATTAAACTTTCCTACATAAAATATTTACTTATGATGATAACTCTAAAGGAAACCCTTCACTTAAAACTTCAGATCATATGCCCATGGTAAAATATTATAGATTTCCCTAAAGACCATCTGTCAAAATTTTACTGTGTCAAGCTAAAGTAATTGGAAAGAGTATTGCTAGATGCCTCACTTTCAAACTTCATTTGAATGTGGCCCCTGTCATGTCCCAAGTAGGCACTAATCTCTTAGTACGTTTTTGATGAAGATGATTTTTGAAACTATTAGAAATGAATCTTATCCAGGTAGTATAGTATAAAAAATAATCACAAGGAGTCACTTTACCTCCTTATAATTACTTTGGCTCAAACAGATCTTTGTAGCAGTTTGTTTGCGTATTATATTCACTGTCCTTAAGAGCCATGTTGGGAAATCATATGTTTTAGAATCAAGTTAATTATTTTGCCTGAGGCACATTAAATTAGGATCAAAGTTTTTTAATATCAGTGCTTAGTAAAAGTAGGATTCCAGAAAAAATTACTGATTTTTTTTATCTAGTACAAATTGAATAGACTTTCAGAGGTTTCCCCCTGAATCAACTACCCCCAAAAAAGTGGAATTCAAATATTGCAGTTTAATTTACAAGATATTATAAATTTTTTTTGCTGGAATCCTTTGAAATAATATACTTTCATGCTTAAAAATTCACTATTTTTATCAGTGTATGTGATGTTTTTGGATTTGGAATTATGTACACCTTTTCTTTGCTCTACTAGTTTTGCAGTATTTCTAATCAAAACCACTGAAATATAATTATGCCTTATAAATATTCCTTTGCATTATGAAAAACATTTCTAATTTATTGGTTTTGTAAATCCAAAATTTAGATAATAATTTTCCACTGGTGAAGTATACCTGTAAGCTGGATAAAATATATATATATATATATTCTAAAATTAGAAGAAATTAGTAAAGGCACTTTGTTTTATTTCAGTTATGGATATTAAAATCCTTTAAGTACCGTGTTGTGTATGTATCCATGCTGTTTTGAAAGCAGAATATCGAATGTAACATTTACAATTACATTGTCTTTTGTAGTTCCAGCTCAACCAAGATAAAATGAATTTTTCCACACTGAGAAACATTCAGGGTCTGTTTGCTCCTTTAAAATTACAGATGGAATTCAAGGCAGTGCAGCAGGTGAGTTTACGTATCTCAGTTATGTTTGTGACCCACGTGTTGACATCAGTCATAAGGACTCCTCTATTTTCATAATAGCTATTCAAAATTACACACTGTGTTCCTTATGACTTATCCTACTTCCCCCTTTTTAGTATATGACTGTGATTCCTACTTCAGAGAGGAAAAAACAAGTCATTCAGTGGAAAACTCCTTTAAATTACAGGCTCAGTATCTGAAAACTCACCTGTATCTACTTTCATGTTTTTCTGCTTTCTGCGAGTTACACTGAATTTGAGATGCCTCTAGGAGTATCCAGGTGGTGGTATTGAGTATGCAATTTGTATATAGTTGGGTATACGTGTTGCTAAGGAATGAGTACTTGGAAGATGTTCTTCCAAGTGTGCAAGAATTCCCTACCTGTGCTCTGCATTCTGTGACATCACACTACATCAGGGAATTCCCTTTTCCAGTGATCCTTTCTATAGCTGACACCTTCACCTTCTTTCTCCTTGCTCTGTCTCATCAGCAGCATTTACATATATTCAAATCTCATTTTTAAATTAAAAATTATATCAATCCCAGATTTCTTTATAGCAACTTCTCACATTGTGTGCTTCTACAAGTTGAACTTCTTGAAAAAGTTGCCTGTGTTTCTTGTATCTGTTCCTTTACTTCCTGTTCATTCAGCCCATTGTGCTGTGGCTCCCATCACACCGCGAATCTGCTCCTGAACAATGTAGACATTTTTTTTGCCCTCATTTTTTTGTTTTTTTGCAGTACTGGGGATTGAACCCAGGGGCATTCTACCTCCGAGCTACACCCCAGTCCTGTTTTTTATTCTTTATTTTGAAACAGGGTCTCACTAAGTTGCAGGGGGCCTCACTGAGTAGCTGAGGCGGACCACGAACCCAGATCCTCCGGTCTCCGCCTCCCAAGTACTGGGATTACAAGCGTGCGCCACCACGCCCAGCTTTTTGCCCTCTATTTACTTGAACTCTCAGTAGTATTTGACATTCATGATACCTTCCTTTTTCCCTTGGCTTTTAGAACACCATACTTTCCTGATGTCTACCTCCTGTCTGAAATCTCATCCTCAGGTATCTCTGTAGGTTCCTATTTTTTTGTCTGTTCCCTGAAATGTCAGTTTTGTTAGTAGCCCATCTTTGGTCCTCTCCTTAACCCTATTTCCTATCCCTGTTTCATTAGTTATTTATATGCTGATGCCTCCGAAGTTATTCTCATGAGCTATAAACCTATCAGCTTTTCTAATTGGAAGTCCCACAGGCCCCTCAAATTTTACATATACAAACACAGACTAACTCATTATTAATCACATACTCCTTATATATGAATAGGTTTCTGCCTAAGGCAGAAATTGGAGCATTAGTCTTGGTTATCTCACTCAGAGCCTCCTCCCCAACTCCCCCTGCCACCCCAAAAAACCATTCAGTTCATTCCTTGGCCTTCTTGCATTTCTGCCACACTTGTTCTTGCTCCTGTAGTGCTTCATCTGGATTATTGCAACACTCGCCCCTGCTGCCCCTCCAGCCCACTGTTCACACTTTGGCCAGAATGAGCTCTGTGAAACACACATTTGATCATGTCCCTCCTCTCGCTTGGTCCTCACAACCGACCAGCTCCTTCATGTGGCTCTGGTTGTGAGTGGCTTTTTGCTTCCTACCCTCTAAACTGCCTGCAGCTTCTCGATGATGTCTGTTCACCTTTTGGCTTTTGCACATATGTTTCTTACTAGAATGGATTCCTTTCTCTGAACTAGCCAAACTAGTGCCTTTTTCAATAAATTCTATTAACGCCATCAGTTGTATTGGTGAAGTCATTCTGAAAGCTTCGAGTATTTCTTTCCACAAATAAAGCTCAGAAAAGAGTGTGGCTTTAAATCAGAATGACTTGGGTCTGAATCTTGGCTCTACCGTCTAATCTTAAAATCTGAAATAAGTGAGAGGCCTTTCTGAACCTCAGGTTTTTGTTTGTTGGCTCTTGATGTGAAATGGAGAGAGCAGTGAGCAGCATGGGCTATTCTAAGAGTAAATGAAATAATATATGTTCAGCACAGAGTTGTTTGCTTCCCTTTTTATTTTCCTGTCTAATACTCAGATTTCAACAACATATTTCTCATATTTGGGGTTTAAGTTTTTTTTTTTTTGCGGTACTGGGGATTGAACCCAGGGGCATTCTACCTCTGTGCTACACCCCTGGCCCTATTTTTTTATACTTTGTTTTGAAACCGGGTCTCTCGAAGTTGCAGAGGGCCTCACTAGGTAGAGAGAGAGAGAGAGAGAGAGAGAGAGCGAGCGAGCTGAGGCTGGCTGCGAACCTGGATCCTCCGATCTCCGCCTCCCAAAGTACTGGGATTACAAGCGTGCGCCACCACGCCCGGCCTGGGTTTAAGTTTTTAATGTTATTTAATCCAAAGTCTTTGCCCAGAATTTCAACCCTTTTTTTCTGAACCCTGTAGTTTTGCAGTTGATGCTTACCAAGATGTATAACTGCCAGCTCATCTTGTTTTTAATGCCTTCTCAGAACTCTCCCTCTGATTTAAGTATCTGCCAGACATTTCGCTGTTTGGTTCAATTTATAATGTCCTGTTTCTTTTCTCCCTCCCCTTTTCTTCCCACTCTCTTTGACCCCCCTGTAGAAACATTTTTCCACACTATAAAGATTTAAATAACTCCATAGGCTATTAGTAATTGAAAAGAATTCATGTCTTTAGTGTGTGTACATTTTTAGGGAGGAAATGTCTGATCATAACTGCCTCCTTAGAATCTGAAAGTATGATTGTTTTTAAAATCCTACTGTTACTTAGTCACTGGCCCCCTGCTACGCCTTTGGTAGTCTTTTGTCAATATCCAAAATTATCTGCATTGACTTTGCTTGTAACTGCTGGACAACTAGCAAAGAACAGAAAGACTGAAAATTTGATTTGACTGCATTAAAGTTCAATGAGTACCAACTATGTGCCATTGACTATACTATATGCATGTTTTACACCACACTATACTACAGTTTTGAGAAAAGTATGTATTATTCAATTTCACAGATGAGGAAACTGAGGCCGGGAGGGGTCAGGTAACTTCCATGAAGCCGTATGACAGGCTAAGTGATTAAGTCAGCTTAAAACAGACATTTGTGTTTCACAGCTTGTGCTTTCTTTACTGTGTGCTGCTTGGGTCCCGGTCTGCAGTGCATGTATTTAATACTTGAAAAAAAGAAGTCATGTTAGTTGAGAATGGCATTGTATTAGTAAAGGCTTCACAAGTGACTGGCCACGTGTCCAGTTACTGCCACTGTTTGAAAGGATTATAACTTGTGTTTGTACTGTGGCCAGTACAACATGCAGATGAAGTATCCATTCACCAGTAGAATAATGCTCTCTCTGAGGTGGGATTTCTTCAGGAATTTGGCCGCCGCACGTGTATCCAGAGCCAGGCAAGGTATCAGCTCTGGGCTCTGCGTCTCGTCACGTCCTGTGCGATGCAGCAGCCCGATCGGATTATTAAGTGTTGATATAAGTGACAATGTCAGGGACTTGACATATTTTGAAAAAAAGCCTTGAGGTATATTTTAAAAATCTGAAATATGAACTGATGTTTTCCCCCACTGGTTAAATTGCTGTTACACTGAGCTTTGTGAATTTTTCAAATAAAGAGTGAAGAATATGACATTAGATTATACATTCTGTCCCCTACCCCCTTTTCTGACCTTACTCTTTCCTCCTTTTCCCAAAGGTTCAGCGTCTTCCATTTCTCTCGAGCTCAAACCTTTCACTGGATATTCTGAGGGGCAATGATGAGACCATTGGCTTTGAAGATATTCTTAATGGTGAGTGTCACTCGGCGCCTTTTCGTGGACCCTCCTCATATACACAGTGCCAGCAGCAAACAAAGCAGAATTTCATCCTCACGGAGCTTACAGCCAGTCGGAGTCACTCGTTTTTATTCACAGCAGTAAGAGAAAATTTAATGGTAGTGGCTATTCTTTAATTCTTTTTAGAAGTGAAGATAGTTTATGAAAAATTCTGAAGTTGTAGTCATTTTAGTCAAGATACAGTAGTTATTCATTTTGTGCCCTGAGCATGAGGTCTGATGTGTCGGTCTAGTGCTATATTCCTAGTATGGCTTAAACAGTGGTAGTTGTTTTAATATTCACAGCATTTGTGGAATGTTACTAGTTCTAACATGACTGGAACAAATAAGATAAAAGCTTTCTTTAAAAATGTGCCCCCGCAAATAATTCTTGTGCTCCTGTAGGTAGTGAGTAGAAGAGTCTGTCACTCTTAACAAGATTCCCGAAATAATCATTAATGAGATAAATGACTTTTAAGTAAGAACAATGCATGCAGCATCCTCTATTTTTTTTCTGGTTCCAAGAAAGATAAACAAATAGAATCCTGTCCAGTACTGCCTCTGCTCGTTAAGCCCCAGCAGTGCAGGACAAACAGAAAAACCCAACAGGATTGCGTTCTATTAGTTTTGCTTGGCTGCTGATGTCCGGTAAGGAAATGCTGAGGACACAACAGAAGTCTAGTGAGCCTCCTCTTGGAGAATCTTCCCCGAGGGAAGGCAGGAAAACCTTGTTTCCTAAGCTCATTTGAAACCACTAAGGTGATAGCTAGGTCTCTGTATATTCTTAGCTTTTATTTAGTTATAAGATACATTCACTTAAAATAGCTCTGCAGTTCTGTGTAAAGAAAGGAGGAAGGACCTACTGAGCATTTCTTCAGTTGGTTAAATGTTACGTGTCAGGCACTGGACGAGGCTTGGAATACGCAACAGTGGACAAAGCAAAACTGGGTGCTTTGTAATGGAGGAGGCAAGCATTAAGCAGGAAAACAAGCATGTAATTATACATCGTGATGATTTCTGGGAATAGGAAGCTGAGTTGAGAAAGGTAAACGCCTTTGGACTGTGACACCAAGTAATGCTGGAAAGATAGATGGACTAGTTGAGCTGAAAGTAGAAGGAAGACTGAGGCAGAAGAAACAGTGTCTCTGGGGTCTGTCTCTAACCTGACAGTTAAAGAGCTGGGCAGGGTGTGAGATCTTACCTACTTACAAGCTGACAAGTTAGCCTGCCTGGTGTCATGGATGCTGGCAGAAGGTACAAGCCTCCTGGAGACAAAGGACAGTTCATTACTTGCAGCAAGAGGAGGAGCCAGAGGACCAGCATTGCTGTTGGTTCCCTGAGCCCAGCTTCCCACAAAGCAGTGTGAAAAGAGGGCCAGGTGATACCTACATGAATGGTGGGTTTTGTTTCAGGAGAAGAACTCCATATTCAGGGAACCTGAATCTCCTAACAGGCAGTAAATCTGCCTGTCCTGTTCTCTGTCTTCTGAGGGTGTTCACTTTAGAAACAGCCCTGAAAAGAGAGTCCTGAAAGGTAGGCAGTGTCTCTGCTTCCAGAGTTGAGAGTTGTGAGAGACTGGTTGAGAATTGTCTCCCAGCACACATAAGAGCACTTTAAGAAGGCCCATGTGGGCTGCGCGTGGTAGTGCATGCCTGGAATCCCAGTACTTGGGAGGCAGAGAGGAGGATCCTAGGTTCCAGATCGGCCTCAGTAACTTAGTGAAACTTCAACCTAGCAAGACCCTGTTTCAAAAAAATAAAACAGGGCTGAGGGTTCATTTGGAGGTAGAATACCCCTGGTTCAAACCCCAGTAGCCCCTCCCCCAAAAAAGGCCCATATAACTGTAGTGTTTTGAGCAAAGCCGAAAGTGGAATAAGGCTAGATAAAAAAAACTAGACAGGGAACAGATAGGCCAGGGCCTGCAGACCAGGAGCAGAAGCCTAGAGTTCATTCACAATGCAGCCCAAAGCTTTTAGTTACTCTGTGTCCTTCCACACCTTTTTTCTGTGTCTTCATACAGATATATGTGGTTAGAAAATACTTGGCATTCCTTGTGTTTATCTTTTTTAACACAAGTAGCATCAGACGGTGTACATCTTGAAATCTATATAATATTTATGTATTGGTGGATCCTTTTCCCTTACTCAGTAACACAGAACAGTGCCCGTAGACTTCATTGCCTTGTCTTCTTGTTCATGTGCCAGCATCTTTCTAAAGTTTCAGTTTTGAATGCCTGTTACATACACAGCAGTTTACTGTGTTACTAATAATTGTGGCAGTATCAGTTGTTGCTGAGGCTACTTTGTGGTGTGACCAGTGTGGGGAGAGGACTGCTGAACTGATGTGACACCGTCATCTCCAGTCTCAGGAGGCCCAGTGAGGAAGCAGCCACATTGGTTATACTGAACTGTTACTCTGGGAAGTCATCATTGTAATGTGAATGGCTATTCATTTTTACAAACTGATTTTACAGTTTAGATCGTCAGGCTTTATTCTGGTTCTAGACCAGTGTTGCAGTCGAGGGGGAGGCTTTGCCTTTGCACTTTGTTTTGAGGTGCTGAAGATGGCACCCAGGGCCTCAAGCATGCTAGATAAGCCTCTACCGCAGAGCTGCACCCCAGACTAAGGCTTTGTCTTGAGGGAGTTTTCTGATGATTAAAAAAAATTCATTTTTAACTCTTTAGGTGTATTATCACAGTTAAAACTTTGTCTGACTTACCTATGAATATGAGAGTGAAGATTTTTAAGGTTTTCTTGCATTCGAATTCTGGTGTGTGTGTGTGTGTGTGTGTGCACATGTGCGCAACAGAGTGGAAAATGATACAGATAAAATGTTTTTACAAATCAGAGTATGAGACTGTCCCAGAATCATCTGAGAAGCCACTGGCAAACTTAACCTTGAAAAAGAACTGTTATTGATTGATTGATTGATTGATTGATCCTGGGGTTGAACCAGGGGCATTCTATCTCTGAGCTACAGCCCCAGCCCTATTTTTATTTTTTATTTTGAAATGGTCTAAGTTGCTGAGGCTGGCCTTGAACCTGCAATCCTCCTGTCTCAGCCTTCCAAATATTGGGATTATGGGCATGCACCACCATGCCTGGCTTTTTTTTCTTTTTAAATCAATTATATTGAGATATGATTGACATGCCATCTCATACCCATTTTTAGATGTACAGTTCTGTGGGTTTTAACAAACGCATTTAGCTGGCTCCTCTCAATCAAGATAGAGAATGTTTTCATCATCTCAAAAAGTTCTCTTGGTCCTTTGTAGTCGGTTCCCTAACCCCGGCCCCAGGCAACCACTGGTCTGTTTTCTGTCACTTCAAATTAGTTTTGACTTTTGTAGATTTTCATGTCATTGGAATCATTGAACTTACCTTTTTTGGAGAATCGTTATTAAAATGTTTGTTTTTGCTTGTTTTCAGATCCATCACAAAGTGAACTAATGGGTGAACCGCACTTGATGGTGGAACATAAGCTCGGTTTGCTGTGATACAGTGTGTTGTTCATGAATCAGAGGGCTGCATCTTGTTATAACTGTCTTTTTCCTATAATTTCATGTACACACATTAAAAGTACTGACACATGAGAATTTGTGCCTAAATGGTGATCATTTGAAATTATTCAAGTCTTTGGTTTATGGTCATGTGATGGTTGAAAGCACTAACGGGGGATGATTTTAAAGCTCCTAAGGAAAACAGAGTAGCCTTCTGTGTTATTAAAAATTGTTTCTCCTGAATATTACAAATTGTCCACAGTTTCTAGCTAAATTTACTTTCTAGTTATTCCATAAGTTTAATTAAAAATAACCATTATCAGTATTCAAGTCTATAAATTTCATAATAACTTTCAGAATAAACATTTGTAATTGATTTCGGTGGCAGCACTTCAAATTGAATGCAGTAGAAGATATGTACCATGTTTCAGGATAGTCTGTTAGAACGGTATTTGTTGTATTGATGCTATTTTAGAACTAGAGCTATTTTTTGATTCTTTCATTATGAAAAGTATAAATTCAGAGGTTTTGGTTTTGGTCCTGTCTTTAAAGTGAAAAATTACAGCAACCAGCAGATGTAGATTCCACTGTGGTACATCCTAGATTTATATATTACCAAGCAACACTGTTAAGTAAAACTCATTTTCCTTGTTTTTAAGTTATGTATCACAAGATGCTTAAATTTAGAAGTTATTAGAACACTCATATACATACTATACATTCATGAACAAAGTCTATAATAATTTGCTTTAATAAAATTTTACCATGGTTGCTCTTTCTGGTATATAAAAATTAAAGACTTTTAGACTATTAGTGAATGTATGATCTTTCACTAATTCTAAAATATATTTTGATTATCAAATTCTAGGGGCATCCTTATTAGATGGATTATTGATTTTAAGCATTTGCAGTGTCTAGAGACTTTTGGTGTCACAACCTTAGGGAGTAGTTGCTGCTGGCTTCTAGTGGGCAGGAGCCAGGGATATATCTGCACATCCGACCATGCATGGGACGTAAGTTAATTGTCATGTAACTGAAGGGCACTTTAAAACTCATACTATCTATGAAAACAGGAGCCTTCTATGTCTTAAAGTTGCTAGTGACTAGTGTAGGACTGTCTGCATCTGCACTTGGCTCCCTACAACCAAGAGTTTAAGTTCAAAGTGTCAGTAGCGCCAAGGTTGGCAAATCTTGAGATAAATCAAATGACACATTAAAAAAAAAAACAAACCTCTTTTGCTCTCACTATTAGGATTAAATTTAAAATTGTTATTTCTAACACAATATTTGCTAGACCACTTTATACTTAATGAGAAAATGTAGAAATAACAAAGATTCAGTAACTGATTGTTTCTAGATATATTCCCTTTCAGTTAAAATTGGTGATTTCCTTTGTACTTTGAGTCTAGGAATAATAGATTCTCCTCTGGCCAGCAGAGGGTACTATGAAATTAATGAGTGTAGTTTAAGTGGAAAAAATCTCATGTTTTAAATTTAGAAATCGGTAATCTTGGGTAGCGCCTACTTTCTGATGGTCTTTTTGCTTCCTCTGTCCTTTTCCTATTTTACCTTCCTTCTGTTTATACTGGTGGTCCTCATCCTTGGATGCATGTGGGAATCAGCTAGGAATCTTGAAGAAATTCCAGTGTCAGGCTTGGAATCTCAGAAATTCCAGTAGGACTAGTCTGCTTTGGATCCTGGGAAGTGAATTGTGGCTTGGGGCTGAGGACCTTTGATTTACGTGCATACTTTCCTTCCTTGATTGCTTTGCCTTGCATTGATTAACACCAGTTACTCTTCTGTTGTACCTCAGCACCAAAAGTTTGCTACTATTTCTTAATCTGCAGTCTATAGTGGGAAATTATTTGGTTCCTTCAAAAGTTAGTTACAGGTCCTTCCAAATTACCTCCAAACTCTTCTAGTAAGGTTTTTTCATTTTAGATGTTATGATTTTTCTTGGAGAATTCAATTACTATTTCCCTTGCCACTGTTATGTTTCTGAAATACCAGTCTTTGGGTTTAGGGTCCTTTACAGTGGTGGCTGACTTAATGAAAACTGAGTTTTCTACTGTACTCTTGGAAGCAGCTCCCCAGCAGACATCAGCAGGGTATCCTGTGATTTAAATTCTGACCCTGTCTACCTGGAGTTAGTCCCACAAGACTGCCCCTACTTCAGGTACCAATTGCAAGTCCCAGGTTGTGACTTGTGCTTCTGATGGACTGGCCATAAACTGAGGTTCGCATGAATCCTTCCTTAGGTTGAGTCATTTGCTAGGACAGAACTAAGGGAGACACATTTACCCATTTACTTTAAAGGTTACAACAAAGGACACAAGATGTACAGCCAGGTGGGAGATTCATAGAACAAGGTATGTGGGAAGAGGCTTGGAGTTTCCATCCCACCCCAGGTGCGACACCTTCCCCATGCTCACAAACCTGGAAGTTCTGAACCCATCTTTGAGGGATTGTTCCGGAGGCTTCATTATGTAGTCATGACTGATTAGCTCAGTCCCCAGCTCCTGTCCTTTTCCTGGAGGATGGACAGGGTGGGTGGAACTCCAAGTTCCAACTTCGTATCACAGTATCACTGGTTAAAATGTTATTAGCAAATTATAAGCATACCTAATGGCAGTGCGACCTAATGCCATATTCACTCTAATATACACGAGAACAAAGGGGTTGGTGGGTTTTAGCACTGGGAAGTACTGTGGGTTTGGCGTATCATTGAGAACTGTCTGGCACACCATGGGATGGTTTTCACCAAACACCTCTTCACTCTTGCCTCTACAAAATATAAATAATAGGCTAATTACTTTTCATTAGTTTTACCTTTTGCTACAGGTGTTACCCCTTTTTAGTGGGATATGTAAATGCAGCCTGGTGCTGTCCTGCATTTTGTTATTCCTTTGTAGCACTTAAGAATGTAAACAATGATCTCAACTATTTGAGTACTTGTGATAAATGGTGTGTAATCTTAACTGGAGTCTACACTTGGGTGAGTGTGTTTTTTTTTTCAAATGTATGAAAATATATTTTAACCAAAATTTGACTTGCTGTTTTAATAGAGCAAAACTAAATGCTGTGATACTTCATTGGACTTGTTTAGTTCATGATTTCAAGATTTAAATTCAGGTTCCATTATGTAGAGTAAATGTTCAATTAAGAACCTGTACTTCATTATAGAGCCTTAAATACTAAAGAATGAGAACGTGCCGTTAGTTTTTTTTTCAAACAATTTCCATAGATTCTTTTTTCCCTCTAGATTAAAAAGGTGCAAGGGGCATTAAAGCTTTTTTTCTTTAAAGATGAAAATCAAGTTTTGAAAGTTTAGAGTTTGCTTCCAGATCTCGCATTTATTTCTGGGCCAGTGGACGTGCTTTGTCAGCTGTCCTCTGTCTTTTGGCTTCTTTTTGGTGTCATGACCTAGTGGAGACAGGAAAGAGAGCTATATTGTTCATCGCTGTGACAAAATAGAGGTCACATTGAGGATGTGGCATTGGGCCAGTGGAAGATCAGGTAGGATTCTGCTGTGACTTTGGCTGCTACACTTATTTTCAGAGGGATGAATTAATTTTAACCCAAGACTGACATCACCCTTTTTGTTTGTTTTCTGTACTATATAGAAGTCTTGTAAAAATAAATTAGTTTTTCTTAAGAGAAATCCTGAAAGAACAATACAAAGAACATCCATATAACCTTCATGGAGATTCACCAACTGTTAACACGGTGTCCTGTTTTCTCATGAATAGATCCAAGATAAACGATTTTTGGTATGAAGTCTTAAAAAGGTGACAATGGGTACTTCTTGCTGCGTCTCATCAGGAGTCACAGAAAATCAGGTTGTCCCAGTTGGTGATGCTAAGTTTGATCACTTGGTTAACAGGTGAGGGCTACCAGAGCTCTCCAGTGTAAACCTAGTTTTCCTTTTGCAGTCAGTAAATACGCTGTGGAGTAGTAATTTGAGACTGTGTATATCCTCCCCAAGCACTCTGACACAACGGTTTTTAGCATCTATGATAAATTTTTGCCTCAATCATTTGTCATATGGTCATGGGGATCACAGAGGGCTGCAAAAATCATGATATTTTATTATTTCTTCTACTTTTGTTGGCTGACAAATTTTTGTAAAATGAAGTTTTCCCACATTTATTTTCCTCTCTCTGAACTATCCTTATGGATTCTTATCCTTATGGATTCTCATTTAATGTTTTTTGGAAAGCTAATACTATCAAAACCTTTCTGATGCTCTAGCCCTAATCATTTGGATGAACAGTTAGTCCTTCAATTTAAAAAGAAAATTACACTGGTGTGAAAGTGCCAAATTTAATTTTTAGCATTATTAATGAATGTTATTTCACAGGATGTTGAATGTTATTGAGATATTTTAGTTATAATCATAGTTGTCATAGGTATTATGACCAAAGAAACACTATGTTGGCCATGAGGGGAACAACTGGCCTTAACTCTGTTCTTGTCCTGCCAGATCTCAGGAGCAAGCTGCGAGGCTGTGGAGGTGAGGTCAGCAGGCAGCGGTGCCCGCTCCATCCTACAGGCGGCTTCAGAGACACTGGCATATGGAAATTTCAGACAGGACAGGAACCTGATAAGGCACAGGAAGTGCACATTTGTTCTTTTTATAAACTCTTTTTTTTCATGGTATTGGGGGTTGAACCCAGAGGCATTCTACCTCCGAGGTCTACCCCTTACCCCTTTTTAAATGTTTTTGTTTTGAAACAGGGTCTTGCTCAATTGCTGAGAGTCTCACTAAATTGCTGAGGCTGATCTTAGACTTGCGATCCTCCTGTCTCAGCCTCCCAAGTACAAGGATTACAGGTGTGCACCACCATGCCTGGCTTTTAAAAAACTTTTAATAAGGAAACTTTTAACTACCCAAGAGTAGATAGAAAAATACATTATAATCCTATGTCCTCATCATCTAGCTTCAATCGTAGACTCATGGGCAATCTTATTTCATCTATATTTCCCACCCATTTCCCTCTCAAAGTTATTTTGAAAAAAATGCTAGACATCTTTTCTGTGTGTAAATATTTCAGTATAACATAGCCACAATACTGTATCTAAATGAACAATAAGTACTTACAATCAAATACCCAGTGTTCAAATTTCTCATGGTCAAATAAGTGTGTTTGAATCAGTATCCATGTAACGTACACACGTCATGATTGGGTTTCATGCCAACTATCCCTTGTAGGTTCTACCTCTGTCTCTTTATTTCTAGTTGTCGAAGAAACCAAGTTGTTTGTTTATAGAATTTCCCACGGTCTAGACTTCTGCTTCTGCATCTTTGTGATGCAGTTGGACATGTTCCTCTATCTTTCTTCTGTATTTCCTATACATTGCTAGTTGAATCTATAGGTTCAGGTTCATTATTTTTGGAAAAGTCACTTCATAGAAGGTGTTTTCATCCGTAAGGCACATAATGCCTAATGGTCTTTCTTTTTGTGATACTGGTAACTATTGTCACACAATGCTCAGATCCATTTATTTATTGTGGGCTGCAAAATGGTGATTCTAAATCTCATTTCTTCATTTTTAAGGAATACTTCCTTAAAAGAAACTTCCTGTTACCTACTGTTTGGTTACCGAGAGTCAGTGTAGAAAGGCAGAGGGAAAATATTATTTCTAGCAATTTTCAAACATAAAATTTGTAATTATGCAATAATAACAATTGTGCTATTATGTTCTGCAACAGGGGCCAACTAGCTTTTGTTGTTGACAGTATCGTTATGCAGGGTGCATGTTATTCAGTGTTATTTCGTTTGCTTGTTTTCCCCAAAGATTAAAAGGTCATAGACCAAATGACCATTTTAGGAACAGAGCCTGGCTTAAGAGGTTTTCTCTCCCCTTATTCAAACAAAACTTGACTACCTCCAGGGTTTAGCTGGCCAGGTAAGCCACCGGATTCCATTACTCCACTTCACCCTCCACTTTGCAGAACTCATTTGTCTTTTTTTTTTTTTTTTTGGCGGTACCAGGGATTGAACGCAGGGGCGTTCTACCTCCGCGCTACGCCCCCGGCCCTATTTTTTATACTTTATTTTGAAACCGGGTCTCACGAAGTTGCGGAGAGCCTCACTAAGTAGAGAGAGAGAGAGAGATAGAGAGAGAGAGAGAGCGAGTGAGCGAGAGAGAGAGAGAGAGAGAGAGAGAGCTGAGGCTGGCCGCAAACCCAGATCCTCCGGTTTCCGCCTCCCAAAGTACTGGGATTACAAGCGTGCGCCACCACGCCCGGCTCATTTGTCTTTTTTTGACGGTCGGGGTCTACCCTTATTTCCTAATAGCACCCTGAATTCCAAAGGGATATTGAGTGAAGCCTCAGTGCAGTGTGTGTGGTCTTGGGGATAGAGTGCCTTGCCTTGCTCTCTAGGATTCTAGGAGGTCACATAGGCCTCCCTCTGCTCCTGGGTCCTGCAGAGGGCAGGCCTGTGCCCTAGTCAGCCCTGCGTTTTCCTGGGCCTAGGACTCCTGAGCAAAGGCAGGAAGGAGACTCATCACTGGCATGAGCCGGGGCCCTCGCATCGCATCAGCATTGCTGTGGTTCTTGCTGCTGTGTCTGTGGAGCGCCTTTGGTTCTTGATTGCTTCCTTACCTTGCTCTTCAGTTTTTGACCAAAGCTGTGACCCTCTATTGTCATTCTAATAAAGCCCTTCATGCTTCAAATAAAAATATATTTCGTTGCTTACAATGGGGGTCTCTGAATGAGTTGGCATTAGAGGAAAAAAAAACTCCAGAGACATTGGAGGATTAGTTATCTAAGGGAGGTTCCACAGTGACTCTAGGTAGGAGATCTAGCTGCCTTTGGCAGGCAACTGTAAAATAGCTATCCTATTTGGTTCCATGAAACCACAGGACCATTTAATAGTAAGGTTAGAGGCAACTAGAAAAAGTCAGGATTCTGGGGTGGCTGCTTCTAACTGCATTGGGGGGTGTGATAGTTGGTCTGGTTTGTCAACTTGACTCACCCCAGATCATGTGACTTTGGTTGTGTAACAGCAGATTGAACCGGAAGTCCTGCCCTAGATGTGGGTAGCAGGGTTCTGATAGGTGCAGGACTTGGATAAAAGGAAGGAGAAAGCTGCGTAGAGTGAGCCGCAACTCTTCCTGAGGAAAACGCATCTGCTCTTGTTTGAGATCATCAATCTCCAACTTCACCGTTTTCTTGGAGAACTTCTTGATCTTCTGCTCTCATCTGAGATCGTCGGCCTCCAGCTCTTCGAACTGAAACTTCACCATCGTTTCTCCGAAGAGCTTCCTTATCTTCACATCTTGGACTGGACTGAATTGATGGTTGCTTCAATCCTGGAGCTCCGGCTCTTAGAACGCCCGACCAGCTGCTGATTCCTCTGACTCTTCACGTGCAGTCGAAATTCAGGACTACATTGTGAGCTAATTTAATAAATCCCTTTTTCATATACTCCTCATTCTTTGAATTCTGTTGATCTGACCAATACAGGGCGGCAGGGGGTGTTAAAACAAGTTCAGATCCCCAATTCGGGCTATAGCAGCTTAAAGGATTTCATTTATTACAGATGAAATACTCAGCAAAAAACAAGGTCTCAGTCTCTAGAGTTCACACAGCTGTCACGGAAGTCACTGCTCCACCAGATCTATTACGTGGAAACTTGGAGCATCGATTGCAACCAGTGATATCCTGAGAATCGAGGGGGAAGATGACCGAGGGAACAGTTTCTTCCTTTAGAGGGAGACAGCCTTCCCCCAAAGGGGTCTACCAGAGAAAGCCAGTTCCCCTCTTGCCATAGGCCTCTTTGTTTCCAACCCCGTAGGTAAGTGTTAAAGAATCCAGCACACCTCCTGGAGACCAAATCCAAAGAAACCTAACATGTAAAAAGAATTTGGGGATTTTGCCAATTTCTAGCTACAAGAACTTCAGGAACACATGAAGGAGTAGATTGTGAATGCACTCTTACAATATCAGCATGCCGCTCTTACATAAGAGAATTCTAGACTCAAATAACTCAAGGAGGCGGATGTGATTTTAATAGTTTGAAGCACTGGCTTCAACATGGGTGTATGGTAAATGAAGCTGAGATATCAGAGGTCCTTAGCACAGTGTAGACAGCGGTTCTCAAACTTTTGTGTGCACCACAGTCACAGGAAGGCTTTTCCCCTTACACCTTAGAATTTATGATTGAGTTGAAGAGTTGAAGCATGAGAATTTGCATTTCTAGGTTCTCAGGTAACAGTGATGCTGCTCAACGTAGGCTCACACTTCCAGAAACACTGGTGTAGAGGGAAGAAATCAGGTTAACTTGAGAGACAGGAATGTTGAATGGTTTGCTTATGTAAATCCCCTTTTTCACTTGCCACCTGTCTTTCCCAGAAGCGCCAATATATTCTTTTTAACTTTATTGAGGTATAATTTACATAAAACAATGTACTCACAGTATACAGTTGGCTGTTTTGACAAATGTATACAACTGTGTAAACACCATCACAATTAACATGTAGAATGTTTCTACCCCAAAGAGTTCTCTTCTGTCTCTGTCTCTTCTGCACAAGCCTCAGGTAACCCCTCATCTGCTTTCTGAGACTGGCAGTTTATTTTAAAGAATTTCATGTAAATACTACCATAAATAGTAAATAGAATGTATATTTTTGCATGTTTTTTTGCATAGTATTTTTAAAGCTCATCTGTGTTGTTGAGTATATTAATAGTTTGTTCCTTTTTAATTGCTCAGTAGTATGCCATTGTATGTATATATCACATTTTATTTATCAGTTCATCTGTTAAAGGATATTTGGGTCATTTTTAGTTTTATGCTATTATGGATGAAGCTTATATGATCATTTATTTATAAGGAGTGGAGTTGCTGAGTCATATGGTAAGGTATGAGCATTCCACTAGCTTGACATTGTCATCAGCACTTGGTATTGTCACACTTTCTTGACTTGAGCCATTCTAGTGAGTATGTGGTGGTGGCTCATTGTGGGTTGTAATTTGCATTTCCTTAATGATTAATGGTGTTGAACATTACTGTATCTGTTTTTGTGACTTATCTCAAACTCCCTCCTTTGCTTCACTTTTTAAATTATTTTGTCTTATTGAATTGTAAAACTCATCTATATTTTCTGGATATAAAGCATTTGTCAGATATGTGTATTGCAAATATCTCTGGAGTCTTGGTGTTATGGTTTGGATTTAGAATGTCCTCCAGTCTTCATGGCAGCCATGTTGGAGGCAGCCATGTTGGAGGTGGGGCTTGGTTACTGAGGAAGGATCCCTGGGGGTGTGGCCTTGGGGACTAAATATATGTTCTTCGTCCCCTTACTCACCCGCTCTCTCTCCTTCCAGCCTCCATGATGTGAGAGCAGAGTCCTTCTGCTTGTGCTTTCTCTGCTTCCTGCCACCATGCCCTGAGTTCCACAGACCACCCAGCCTCACATGGACTGAAACCTCTGAAATCTTCTAGAATTGTGAGCAAATAAGTCTTCCTTCTTCTAAGTTGTAGTCATCAGATATTGTAGATCACAGCAGTGGAGAATGCTGACTGAAACACTTGGCTTGCCTTTTCAGTTTTCTTAATGGTATATTCCAAAAGCAGAAAATTTCAATTTAGATGAAATCTAGTTAATCTATTTATATGTGTGTTTTGTGCTCTTGGGGTTCTATCTAAAAAAAGTTATCCTAATCCAGGTTTACAAAGATTTTCTTGTACATTTTCTTATAGGAGTTTTGTATTAACTTGGATATCTTAACAATGTTGTGTGTTCTAATCCGTGAGCATGGTATATCTCTCCATTTATTCAAGTCTTCATTAATTTCTCTCAGCAGTGTTTTGTAGTTTTCAGTAGAGGTCTTGCACATATTTTGTTAAATTTATTCCTATTTTGTTTCTGACGCTGTGGTTAAATTATTTGTTTTCATTTTAATTTTTCAGTCATTTGTTGCTAGTATATTGAAATACAATAGATCTTATATATTGGCTTCATCTTCTATGACCTTACTAAATTAATTAGTTCTGTTTTTTTTATGAAGATTCTTTAGAATTTTCCATGTCATACCATATGCAGATAACAGTTTTACTTTTTCCTTCCCAATCTGCATGTCTTTTATTTCCTTCTTTTGTCTTATGACTGGGATTTCTAGGGTGGTGTGGAATAGGAGTTGTGAAGACTAGATTTCCTTGCCTTATTCCCAGTCGTAGGGGGAAAGCAGCTAGTCTTATAACATAAAGTATCATTGTCTGTAATTGTTTTTAGTAGATGACCGTTATCTACTTGATTCCTAGTTTCTTGAGAACTTTTATCATGAATGGACTTGAATTTTGTTAAATATTGTTTTATATCCTTTGATATGATCATGTGGGTTTTTTCTCTTTAGTATATTCATACTGTATATTGCATTAAGAAATTTTCAAACACTGAGCCAGACCTGCATTCTGTGGTTAAGCCCCTTGGACAGGATCTTCCTTTTTACATATTGCTTGTCTTGTTAATATTTTGTTGTGCATTTCTTATGTTCATGAGGGATATTAGTCTGTAGTTTTCTTGTAGTTCCTTTGTCTGGTTTTGTGTCAGGATAACAGTGACCTCATAAAATTTGTTGGGAGAATTTCCTGCTTCTGTTTTCTGGAAAAGCATGTATAAAATTGATTGTTTGAGCCAGGCGTGGTGGCGCATGCTTGTAATCTCAGTACTTGGGATGCTGAGATCGGAGGATCCGTGTTCGTGGCTAGCCTCAACTACTTAGTGAGGCCCTCTGCAACTTAGGGACATCCTGTTTCAAAATAAAGAATAAAAAAAAATAGGGCTGGGGGTGGAGCTCGGAGGTAGAATGCCCCTGGGTTCAATCCGCAGTACCGCCAAAAAAAAAAAAAATTGATTGTTTGTTACTTGAATGTTTGCGATGAAGCCAACTGGGCTAGGTCCCATCACTTACCATCCCCACAGTCAGTCAAGCTCCTGGACTGTCTTGAGCTAGGCAAATGAGTGATTTTTGAGCTTCCACTGAGGCAGGCATTATACTAAGAGTTTTATGTTTACACTATTTTATGCATTCTATATATTTTTATAGTTTTATTGGTGCATTGTAATTATACATCATAGTGAGATCAAAAGTGATACAAACATACACGCACACAGCACTTGGTGTGTTTCCCTCCACATTCCCCCCCTCCCCTTCCTTACTCCCTGTATATGTTAGTGAGATCGGTAGTGAGACCTTAATATATGGATATAACATTACTTGAGCTGTTTCCTTCTTTAATCCTTCTTTTTCCCCTTCTCATCTCCGTCCCCCAATAACACCAATATTTATCTTTTTGGTAACTAGAATACACGTCTTCTATCCAGAGAAGGGGTTTGGCAAACTATTGTCCATAGGTCGGATTCAACTTGTTGCTTTTTCAGTAATTTTATTGGAGCATAGTTATGCCCATTTATTAATGTATGGTCTTTGGTTGCTTTGTGCTACAATGCAGTTAGGTAGTATGACAGACTATGTGGCCCACAGAGCCTAAAATGTATCCTCTCTGGCCCTTAAAGAAAGTTCTCTGACCCCTGATCTGGAGATTCTCAATCCTGGACACATGTTGGAATCACCTGGAGAATGTTTGCAACACAACGCTCTCTAGATCTCAGATACTCCCAGACATTCCGATTTAATTGATCTGGGCTGAGACAGGTCCTTGGAAGTTTTGAAAGCTCGCCAGGTGATCTGACTTGACAGGCGAGGTTGAGAACTACTGGTGCAGAGTAAAGCTTTGTATTTATTTTGCTGCCTCCCTTCTCCTCGCCCCCAGATTATTCTGATGTGCACTTAGGGCTGAGAAGCACTCACCTAGGTAGTAGTTTCCAGACTGGGATGTATACCAGCCACCTGGGGAGTTTTTGAAATGAATTCCAAGACCCTACCGTGGAACTACTGAATTCAAATCTCCAGGACATGAGGCCAGGGAATTTTGTCTCAGATGATGGCTTGTTTCTGTCTTGAGTACATTCCCCATCTCTATGGCATCGCGTCTAGTCATGGTCTCTTACAACAGACACTTTGCAGATAGCTATGCTTATTCATGCTGTGTTTTTACTCTGGGCCACCTCAATCCTGTCCCTCAAATTACTTACTGGTTCTGATATACAGGTATTTCTTTGAAAGAATATTGAACCAATGGCACCCTATTCTTAATATTGAGATTTTTGGATATCAAGTGAGTATTCAACATCTAAAATAGAAGACTATTTACTGATACAGTAGGCCCCCCATGAATAACCATGGGGATACATTCCAGGACCCCAGTGGGTGTCTGAAACTGCACAGTGCCTCACGCTATATATATATACTATGCCTCTCCTACACATACATACTATTATAAAGTTTAACTTGTAAACTAGGCAAAGTAAAGGGTTAACAACTAATAGAACAATCATAACAATAGACTATAATAAAAGTTATATGAGTGTGGTCTCTTTCTCTTTGAAGAGTCAAGATATGCCGGGCGTGGTGGCGCACACTTGTAATCCCAGTACTTGGGAGGCAGAGACCGGAGGATCCAGGTTCACGGCCAGCCTCAGCTACTTAGTGAGGCCCTCTGCAACTTCGTGAGACCTGGTTTCAAAATAAAGTATAAAAAATAGGGCCGGGGGTGTAGCTCGGAGGTAGAACGCCCCTGGGTTCAATCCCCGGTACCACAAAAAAAAAAGAGTCAAGATATATATTAATATTTTGGGACCTCAGTTGACCACAGATAACTGAAACCATGGAGAGCAAAACTGAAGATAAGGGAGACTACTGCATAGGCGCGGAGAGAGGAGAGGACTTGGATGTTTGACTCCGTGCAGCGCAGGCTCTGAATGATCCTTGTGGGAACAGAAATATCCCTCTAGTGATTAAAATACTCTTCCTAGCACACACAGTGTATCTAACCCCTTTTGTACACTGCTGGGTAAAAAGGAACATGTTCTTCCTCTTTGGTTTCCTTTTATCTCTACTCCATAAAGACCACTCCTTCCTTAATATTCTTTCTTCAGATAATCAGGTTACATTATAGAGATTAGATGATGGCTGTTTTTGTTGTTACTGATGATTGAGGCCCCGGGCATTCCTATCTCTGAGCTACACCCCCAGTCCTTTTTTAGTTTTTTGAAACAGGGTCTCACTGAGTTTCTGAGATTCTCACTATGCTGCTGAGGCTGGCCTCGAACCTGTGATCCTCCTCTCTCAGCCTCCCAAATACTGGGATTACAGGCATGTGCTACCACGCCTGTCTCAGATGATGGCTTGTTTCTGTCTTGAGTACATTCCCCATCTCTATGGCATCGCGTCTAGTCATGGTCTCTTACAACAGACACTTTGCAGATAGCTATGCTTATTCATGCTGTGTTTTTACTCTGGGCCACCTCAATCCTGTCCCTCAAATTACTTACTACATCTCAGAGTTTTTGCTTAACTGAAAAACTATCTATTGATCCTTTAACTGTATTAAACAATACCATCTGTGCCCTCTTCAATTCAGATGAAACATGTACAATCATGAACACTGAGTAGAAGGGACTTTATAGATCATCCTAACTGCAATAATTGCAGGCTGTTTAGTTGCACAGAGTTGCTGACCTGCTTTCAGTAGGCACCGCATGCCATACATGGTACAATCCTTGCTTTTGGGTTTATAATGTTACATGCACGCCCTAGCTATGAGGAACCTCAGTGATGTCTAGTCCGTTCATATTTGATGTTATTGCAGGTTGGTGGCCAAATGACCATGGTCAAGCCAAATCTCCCCAAGACTTGCCTTCCTCATCTGTAAAATAAGGAAAATGGAGATTTATTTTACAGGGCCATTAAGAAATAAAATAATAGAGAAAGCAATTTATTCTTTTGATTTGGGAAGAGCATCAAACTGGGGAAAATAAAAATCAATTGGTCTGAGAATCCCTCAGTTATTATATGGGCCCTTAACCTGGAAGACATTAGTTAAACCTAAAAGGAATGGTCTTGGAAATTAGGATTTGTGCCCTATTAAATTCCAAGTGCTGTTCATTAGTTAAGCAATCATTGATTTGCTAGTCAAGCATTACTATCAAACAGAAAACTATATCTGCTTTTAGGAGATTATGAAGAAGTTAACCATCTAGTGGAACCTCAAGGCATTTATGTTATTATACATAGTCACTTAGAAAATGGAAGATATTGAAAGACCCATGAAAATGCTATAAATTGATTGAAAAAGTGTATAGACTGTCCTATTTTCAAAAATTTTTTGGCAAGGCTGGCTGAATAACTATAGCATAATATCAATGACTACCCCCACAAGACATTAACTACATAGCTTTAAATGACCTTTACAAACACAAATAAAAATTTGTCGTCATCTAGTTTAGCACCAGGAACGTTTATTGAGTAGACAATGAGTAATCAAAGAGTGTCCCAGTCCTCACAGAGATGATTGTCACGTAGGGTAAACAAATAATTACAAGACAATGGAAACGCTAGGGTGGAGGTACTGTCTATGCAAATGGTGGTGGGGACTGTTGATTGGTGACTAATGTCAAGAACACTGACTGCACAGGGGAAGTGATGTTTTGGCTGAGACAAGAGAGTGTGTAAAGTAGGAAGAAGAGCAAATGTCCCAGATGGACAAGGGCAGATCCTGGCGGTTGTTTCAGTATGGAATGGGCCAGGGAGGGTCACATCGTGAGAGCTTGCTTGTTTGGTCATTTTCCTGTGGGTGACAGCTGCTGAAGGATTCTATCATGTAGAGTGCAAGATCTGTGTTTTAGAAATGCCCTTCTAGCCGGGCGTGGTGGCGCAAGCTTGTAATCCCAGTAATTTGGGAGGCGGAGACCGGAGGATCCGGGTTCGCGGCCAGCCTCAGCGCGCGCGCTCTCTCTCTCTCTCTCTCTCTCTCCCTGTCTCTCTCTCTCTCTCTCTATTTAGTGAGGCCCTCCGCAACTCGTGAGACCCGGTTTCAAAATAAAGTATAAAAAATAGGGCCGGGGGTGTAGCGCGGAGGTAGAACGCCCCCGGGTTCAATCCCCGGTACCGCAAAAAAAAAAAAAAAAAAAAAAAGAAATGCCCTTCTCAGTGCAGTGGGAAGGATGAGCTAGAGGTGGATGAGAAAAGTCAGAGGTAGGATTCCCAGCCAGGGGTTAGAGCACATGCACATCCTTCTGCTGGCATAAGGAACGAACATGGGCTCTACAGTTATAATATTAATTACTTTTCACCACAATGAGCCATTTGCTCAGTTTTTAAATGTCTTCACAACAATCCTATTTGTAATCTTAGTTTTCCCTAATTAACCCTGCCTAACATATGAAAATATTATCATGCTTGTCACTGGTGAAACATCTTAGGAAAAGTGAAAAATATGTATTTTTAAAGTGCTTCTCTTTTAAGGGTTTTGTATTAAAAGCTTTGACTATCACTAGTGCCTAGATGGGCTCTATAAAACAAAGCCCAAGGATAGGCGAAATTATAAATAATATTGGTGAGTTATTCAACATAATTTTTTCATTGAGCCTTCAAAATCCCTGAGAGGTCAGAAACCCATTTTGCAGATGGAGAAACTGAGGTAAAGACTTCTCCTTCAAGGGTTTCAACCTGATAGACTGGAATGTCAGTGAAACTATTGCTTTTGACCTTGTCCAGGTTTCTTAATCCCTCCTTCTATTCTTTAGTTTCAGTTTCTTTCTTAAGTTCAAAAGTGATAAGTGTTTTGCAGATTTGCTCTTCGGTGTATTGGAAATATATTGCATGATAAGCACAAAGTTCTCAGAGTGCACAGTACTGGAAGAAGAAAGAGCCAGGCGCTGCTTCTCTGGTCTGTCGAGGAGGAAGGAGGCTGTGTAATATTGACTATTGATGGAACACTGGTCATGGAGCTAGTTCATAATTCTTCAGAAGTCGCAGTATGCTTTGCACGCACTGACGTTCACATCATCTGTCTGAAGTGTCATCGCTGGGCTCTTCCTGTACGAGGAGCGTGTCGTCGCCTTCCTCACTCTGACTCTTGCACTTGACCACCCTGCAGAGGCAAGCGAGACATCGTGAAACAGGGACGAAGGCAGTGCACACATAAGTAATCTGCGCCGGTTACGTGGCTCCTAGTGAATTATGCAAAATATGCAAAGCAGGAGCATCCTGGCATTTTGAATCCAGCTGACTCATTTTACACTCATCTGAAAACAATAAAAAATCTACATGAGTTTTTTCTCTTCCAGACCCCTAAGATGGCCCATCTGTCCTGCTGTCTCCTCTATGGAGTCCCCATAAAATACTTACAACTAAAGCTATTACTGAAGTTTCCGTTCAAAACCTGGAACTGAATCTCGGAATCAAGGACATTGGAAATAATTAAAACAGCATGTAATTTTGATTTTAAAAAATACCGAGCCAGGCGTGGTGGCGCACGCTTGTAATCCCAGTACTTGGGAGGCGGAGACCGGAGGATCCGGGTTCGCGGCCAGCCTCAGCTACTTTGTGAGGCCTCTGCAACTTCATGAGACCCGGTTTCAAAATAAAGTATAAAAAATAGGGCCGGGGGTGTAGCTCAGAGGTAGAACGCCCCTGGGTTCAATCCCCAGTACCGCAAAAAAAAAAAAAAAAAAAAAACTGAGCAACACAGGGTAAAAAGAAATCTCAGATGCGCATTTATACCTACCTTATTATTAAAAGGGTAACTACCTTTTATCCATCTGTTTTTAATAATATTTATACGTATATGAAGAATAAAATTAAAATTACATTATTCTACCCTCGTGTCTGCAGTTCTTATTAGCTGATTCATTTTTCATGTTATGGGTATTCCATCATTTATTCGGACATTCTATTGTTGGACATTTAACAATTTTTGCTGTAATGAACTTCTTAATATATCAACTTTTGACAACATTCCTGATTATTTTCTTAGGATAGGTTTTTAAAAAGAATCACTGGGGCCATGTGTGGTGGTGCGTGCCCGTAATCCCAGGACTTGGGAGGCTGAGACAGGAGGATTGCAAATTTGAAGCCAGCCTCAGCTACTTAGCAAGGCTCTCAGCAACTTAATGAGATTGTTTCAAAATAAAAAATAAAAATAGGACTGAGGGTATATCTTGTAGGTAGAATGCCCCTGGGTTTAATCTCCAGTACCACAGGAAAAAAAAAGTCACTGGACTAATCACTATAATCACTTTGAACTTTAAAAAAATTTTTTTATTGTACTAGGTATTGAAGTCAGTGGTGTTCTATCTCTGAGCTACATCCCCAGCTCTGTTTTACTTTTTATTTTGAAACAGGGCCCCACTAAATTGATGAGGCTGACCTCTAACCTGTGATCCTCTGTCTCAGCCTCCAGGAACTAGGATTACAGGTGTACACCACCATACCCAGCTATAAACTTTTTAAAAAAGGCTTTGATTCACACTCATGAACTGCTTTATGATAGAGTTATGATAGGCTATTACCTATAACCTATAAGGTGGATTGTCCAATCATGTGCTTGCTAGCACAGCATGGGTTTATAATTTTGCTAATTCAGCAGGTGAATGGTCTCTTTAAAAAAAGATATCTAGTAAATATAACTTTTCATCAAAATTAGAGAAATTACAAATACTACTGTACCCTGTCTGGCACAGACCTAGGTATCAGAATTCAATTGAGACAGTATCTGTTGAGTGCCTACTGTGGTGGGCCAGTCCTTTGTGGAGTTGGCAGTCTTGGCAGAAGGCTTAATGCCAGTGTGTGAAGGTATTTTTCCCCCTTACTGTCAGCTTCGCCCAGTATGCTTAGGAGAAGCAGACATGTGGCACCTCAAGACCCCCTTCCCCTGATTCCTGTCTCCATGCTATGCGGTCGGCCATGTGGAAAGAAAGAGCGGCTCAGAGGCAGGTTGCGGAGCTCTTGGCTCACTGCTTGGCTCCCACAAGTGTATTTACTCTGGTAAATATATTTTACGACCACTTCTATGTATTTTACAACCCACTATATATTGTGACCACTTATCTCTTTAGTTTGGCCCACGCTTTTCGTTGATTGGAAGACAAAGGAAGAAATAAGTATTTCTTCTATATGCATGCCTCTTCTCTCTTAATTATATGTACTATTTAGAAATAGAATTTTGTGCTTTGTGTTTATTTGAATGTTTACATTTGAAAAGGGAGGCATTGAACCGGCCACCCCTCAGGAAAGAGCACTGTCAATATTTGGTGCATTCTCTCTGCTTTTGTGATTTGTCCAAGAACCCATATGAAAATAAGTCTTATTACAGCAATTTCTGACCATCAAGGGGTATTATACTCTGGAGAAATCATGGTTTGAATATATACATCTCTATTCTTAGATGCTAACAATCGGTTGTTTCTATTTAAAGTGACTGGGGACTACTTCTCAGGGACTCTGACCCAATCGTTCTTTCTCCTTATTTGGTCAGCCATGTCATCATCTCTTTCTTCCTAAGTCTCCCAATTATTGACAAGTGTCTTTACATCTGAAAGTTCTTGAGAAAAGCACATTCTGGCTGGGTGTGGTGGTATACGCCTATAATCCCAGTACTTGGGAGGTTCAAGACCAGCCTCAGCAACTGAGTGAGAGTCTCAGCACCCTAGCAAGACCATTTCAAAATGAAAAATAGAAAGGTCTAGGAGTGTAGCTTGGAGGTAGAATGCCCCTGGGTCCAATCCCCAGTGCCAAAAGGAAAAGTATATTCTGAGGCAAAATTTCAATACATCTATATAATTTTACTGGTGAGGTTAGAGAATTCACTCAATCCATCTGCTTTTTGATAATAAAATGCTTAAAAATAATTACATACCATAGAGTGATCACTGGAATGAGTAACAGACCAGCAGACAGCAGGAAAACGAAGCCAGGGTACCAAGCAACGGTGGCTGAATAAATCCCAGTGAAAGCAGCCGTAGCAGAGACCCCACCAAGTGTCTCTAAGAAAGCAATGCAGGCAAACAGGGTACCTGTGTGGGGCAGGGGTGTGGCAGGGGAACAAAGAAATGACGGAATTACGAAAGACGCAAAGTAATGGAGAAAAAATGTCATTCATTGAAAACAGCAAACATGGGGGCACTGCTTGCTGAATGAAAACTGTCCCCTCAAAATCCCTCAGAAGTCAGGAACCCAATTTGCAGATGAAGAGCCCGAGACAAAGAGCTCTCCTCAGACTTCTGATGCCAGAGATGTTGAAAACCCCAAACCTCTGGCTTCCGATGTGGGTAGGTGCATTGTTCAAGAAGCATGGCATGACTGCCTGGGCACTCAGAGTTCTCCATCAGAGAGAAATGGACATTACTTAACCAAGTTGTAGTTGTGGCTGGAATCCAAGACCACAAGGACTGAGGAGTTGAGCCTCCAAAAAACAGGCTGGCCATCTTGACAAGCCCTTCTTGCTTTGCCCTAGATTGTATCACTAGGTATAAGATTTTGTGACCATTTTCAGTCAGACCGACTAGACTTTCTCAGACTACGTTCTTTCTGCAGACTTTATCCTCAAGCCACCATGCCTGTTCCCTCCTTCTCCAAGTTTGCTTTTCCATGGTAAACAGCAGTGTATTTTGAGGCAATTGCAAATCATGTAAATTGTGTTTTCTTAGACTGATAGGAAGGAGAAGCAGAGCTTGAGGATTTCTTTCCACAACTAGAATATAGTTTACATGTCTATAGTCTAATTTTCCCCAGGGTCTTGGTCTTTTAGAGCATATATTTATTTTTTTTCTATTTGAACCTTTCCTTTCTATTATACAAAAGTTCATACATTGCTTCAAATTCTTCATCAAATGATAGGACATACATTCATAAAATACAAATCTATCTCTGCATAATTTGTGTGGTCATTTGTGTGTCTCATTTTGACACAATGAAAGCTTATGTCAGTGTCAAATGTATATCTGCCTTGTCCCCAGGGCCCCGTTGTCTTGGTGCATGGTAGACATTTAATAAACATTTAATAAACATACATGAATAAAAGGTTGATTCTGAACCTCATTCATTAATCATCACATAGCATATAGACTTACCGCCTCCATGATTTATGATAATCCACTAAGTCAGTTTAATTGAAAGGAAGTACTCCTACTTGCCTAACTACAATATTATTTTCTTTTATTTGTGATCTCTTGCTACAGCCAGAAATAGTGCTGTGATACAGAAGATAGACTGCACACAACGAGTTCTATTATGTGAGGGCATCAGTCCATTCTCGATGGGAAATAGCTCAGACACAGTAACATCTGTCCTGCAAACAGCATTACCAAGTAGGTTTGGCTGTTGCTGAACTTCTCTGAGCGCTCAAACTTGTTTAGTGGTTACAGAGATAAGCAGGATTCAATAAGTACAATGGAGTTTATCTTTCTTTTTTTGATTAGCAGAACTCAAAGGTCAAGTCTGTTTTATTGTGTTCCAATTTATAATCACAAGGATTTCATGAGTGATGCCAAAGGAAAATAGCTAGTTCAAGGTGGCTGGAGCTATGAATTTTACATCTGTATACAGCACAGGGATTTTTAAATTAATAATTACCAAAATTCTGTTCCCTTCCCTTCCCTTCCCTTCCCTTCCCTTCCCTTTCCCTTTCC